>CM076579.1:512242305-512365594 GCA_034641835.2 Pinus albicaulis | reverse complement strand
AGAATAAAATAACCAGGATTTCCCTATTCATGTTCGTTTTTTTTTGTTACTCATTGCATGAGCTTAAATATAGGCCAATAAATCTTCCAAATATGTTGGTTCCCTCAATTTGGAGGAACTTCATGCCCATGTTTATTTTCATCATTTATTTTATTCTTCTTATCTTAAATATATTTTTGGGTATGCTCATAGATATATTCTTTATAGAGTTCCTCATAAGTTTTTTATTTTTATTTTTTAGGCCATAATACCATTTCAATACAGGATTTAAAGAATAAATTTCCATTTAATTATTTATTTACTTTAATGATATTACGATCCCTGGTGCCATTAATTTCATTATAACTACTCCATTATAGAGAGCATGTTAAGGTGCATAAAATTCTCCCATAATCCATCTATTTTGTTTCCCAACTGAAAATGAGTATCTTTGTTTTTCATAAAATTGTTTTTAAGGTTATTAAGGAAAGATAAAATTTAAAATTGTTTTTAAGGTTATTAAGGAAAGATAAAATTTCTTATGCACTTTGTTCACTCCCCCATGTTTTTGTATATGTACTAATTTAGGGAGCTCAGTTGTTTGTTGTTTTCAGCAAATCACCAACAAAAAACGTTGTAGGTGTCACTTAACTTACCAACCAAGATTCTTTATATTACATTCTCTAAGTTGTATATTTAGATTTTGTTGTAAGTCAATTTGTTATACAAGAAATACAAACCTTGAATAAATATGTTTACACAGAGGAAGAACTCTTATATGTTATGAATCCATGTCAAAATCTTCTTATAGGCCGTCGTGTACCCTATTTTGTCAGATTTAATTTGCAGCTCAATTTTTTATTTAGAGAAGTAGGTTAATATGCTAGTTTCATCTTAATTTATTTTCTCGACTCATAAAGCTAGAGTATCTTCTCTTATATTTACATTTGAGTAGCATCAAAAATGTGAAATTTTGTTTGTTGCCAAGAATATTTTTCCAACTGCTATTCACACAAAAAATAAGCAATCTATTTATGTAGCCAACCATTCAAAAATTATAACAATTGACTAGTACAAACTAAATATTTTTTAGTACAAATTTTGTTGTATAGCTTACTCCTGCAGCTTATTTCATAGTGGAAATAAGGAACGATTCTCGGCAACAAAATTTCATTGACCAAAATTAATAGGCTTATAATAGATCATAATAAAACCTGAAGTTTTTACACTAACAATAGTGCTAGTAATTCTTTCTGTTAGATTTATAGTGTAATAAGTTTCTCATTACTAAGGAAGCAAGGATGAATTTTTGAACATTTTAGTTGAACCATAAGTGTGTTTGGCTTAGTAATTTGTACCTGATTTTTTTTTTTTTATAGGGGGGTTTTGGTGCCCTGCTCCTTCACAGTCCAGAAAAAAATATAAATGGAAAAGGAGAATTCCTATATAGGTTTACTTTCCAATGTTAGTTTTATTTAGTAGTGAGGAATAAATAGTTGGTTGTTTCGTAATCCATACACCAAGTCTCATATCCATGGAAAGTCCTTCCATCTTTGATTTTTTAATTAGAACTAGGTAAATCCTTGTATATATATATATATATATATGGGGGATTATGAGATATTAGAAAATATTTCATCCTTTCCTAAAGGCAATTGATTTAAGGAAAATTTCATAAAAAATTTTAAATTCTAAACATCAGTTGACATGATAGAACGCTTTTAACTAACTTACTGTTCTACAAGATAAATAGCCTAAATATGCACTCATGTACACCCACATTAATATCAATGAAAATGGTACTTGAAAATCCATACTTTACGATATATTTGAAGCATAAATTTAAGGAAAAATGTATTAGAACCTTTCATGCCCATTGTACAACATAGGAACACAATATTTATTGATATATGTATATCCTCACACACAACTTTCTACTAAACGGGTGGATTATCATTCAATAAGAACAAATTGACATCACCTAGATTAACGTGGTCAAAAATAACCATAATGGATACATAACAACTACATGATTTGTACTCCTTCAACTTTGTTGTTTTTTAGTCTCCCATAAACCAGTAGAGTCGTGGAATTTAACTATGGTTCGTTCATCTTCTCTTTTTTGTAGCCTTTCTAGACAACATGAGATTTTCCCTAACATTTGTAGGTTGGTCCAAGAATACTTCCATAGCTTCGGAAGAATGACATAATACATAAAACGACTTAGAAACATATTCCCCAACAAGTCATGATATTTCAAATCCCAAAATATTTTAGCAAAAACTATATCTCTCTCGCTACTCCTATAAATATATGCAGATCCAAAAATTTATTCACCTTCTTATGCACTATGTTGTTCTGATACAAAACCCTCTAGATCAGACTATGATAGCATAACACCAATGATAAGTCATAGAATTATTATTATTATTATTCCATAAACATGTTTACAGTAATATAACACTGTTACCGCCATGTATGCCCTTATTCACCTATAGGGGTATAATAGACAATGTAGTGAACCTGAACTCCTTGCACTATTCCTCTTTTGTTAATATATATATATATATATATATATATATATATATATATATATATATATATATCCTAGCTAGTCTATTTTTAAATTTTACCAACAAGTATACATTTGTAATCTTAGGTTTGGGAATGGGGTCCTCACTCTACCCTTAGGAGGTTCTTCTTATTTCCCTTCTTAACGTATATATCAATTATGCATACTTAGAATACCCTTCTAGCTAATAGTGTTTATATGCCTTTGTGATTTTCATACATGAGTTACTATAATGAAAATAATTCAAAAGATATGTAACTATGGCTCATTTATCCAAGGGTATATATGCCTAAATATTTTTATTTTATTTGATAACCTTTTAGCCCGTTTGACTCTAATGTCATCATACCACATTTAATCTGAAACCTAAACCATACTTTAAGAAAATCAATGAAAGTCCTCACATATTAACTCAGACCCCTGCATGTCGGCCACCACTCCTTCATTTTTATATTGATAATTTAGGTATTATAGCTTGAATTTATCCTACATACTATGGTTATATAGTATGATTTAAAATCCTATAGCTACATGCTATGCTTCCTGCTTTCTTTCATCTTGGGAAACCAAACTTGTAATCAATTAATGATACACTCACCCCTTTCACATTGAGTGCTTGTGATTACCAGAGGCTCATTTAGATGGTAGATATGAAACATGGTAATCAAGGGCCACAATTACCCATCGTAACCTTAATTATTTTTGGTCCCTACTTGGTTTGGTTAGTGTTTCTTTTGCGCTGACTCTCTCTTCATCTCGTGGGAATGGTTGCATTGTCTATGGTCAAACCTAGGCACCTGTCCCTCCATAGACGCAAAGGTCATCAGATTGGTGAAATCCATGATATTCCACCATTTTTTTCTCCCATCTATTCACGAGGTAAAATTTTATTTTCCTTTTTGTGCTTATTCCATTTATTCCATTCGCTAAGGTATATTTGTCAGAGAATTTGCAGAGGTTTTCATTCAACATTTTTCAATAATTTATTATTTAACTCCATTGTCGATGAAAGCATGTTGGGTATTATGTCTACTTGTGTGATGCAGATTCAAGAGACCTTTCCTTAAAATTTATTTCATAGCCGGTAATATTTTGTTGATGGTTGTATATCATGATATCGTTATTTTCTAGTTTATTTCCTTTTGGATTTGTGCCCATATTCACTTGGAGCTAACTATGATTGCGTTTTTCCCTGCTCAAATTCATGTAGCTTCAGTATCATAACCCATTGAATATGTGGCCTCAATACCTACCTAAAACTAATAGGTATGCTTCAATAGTCGTATGTTCTTGTTTTAAATGTGTTTTCCATTTAAGTGCTCATGCTGGCTTACATATTCTTATGATCCCAGTTACATCACTCACACGGGGGTGATAAAAGGGTTAGCTTGGATTTATGTATGATATATTTATGGCGTAACTCAAACATAGAATTATCCTCCTCTGCCCAACTACCATTTCACAATTCAGGTTATCTCTTGTTTTGTTTTATTTCCTACTTGTTTCCGAATTTTCGGCTAATGGAAGTATGGCAGAAAAAATTATGGTGTTTCTAAACTCATTGCTTTTTCTATTGTGTTGCTGGTATAGGGGATGATAGGAGCCAACCCTTCCATTCGAGCAGTGTTACCTGTCAGGGTGATACGTACTCTATGAAAATGGTAGTGCTAGCCCCCTCCTATCATGTCACCTTAATCCATTGCAAGCTTTGACTCATGTAGTCTAGTTTGTATAATTTTTTTTTTGTTTGTTATGGATTCTACTAGTTATTCCATGCCTAAATATAACTTCTTGTGATTGGTTATAGGTTGGAGTGCATCCACAGTCGTTGTTTCAGGTAAGGCATTCACTCCCTCTAGTTTCATAGGATTACTTTATTCTTCTAGTTTTATAATAGGTATTACTTACACCGAACTCCATTGTCTTGTAGGTACTAAGATACCTTACTGAAGCATTATTACTTCCAAAGAAACAACAAAAACATGAACTTCACTTATTTTTTTTCTTTATTTTTTCCAAGTTTGTTACCTCAATTATATGGAATTCAATCAAATTCCATGATCCTGGTTTCAACTCTGTTAATGTCTAGTTTTATTGGGGTGACTCCTAAGATAAGCCTAAGAGTCGGTATGAGGGTTGATAGAATTCAGACTTGGAACTCTCCTCCTAACCCTTGTTCAGATAAATGTAGATTTGTTATTTATTTTTCTACACGTTATATCTTGACATATTCTAATTATGGATGGTTCGAGCCCCTCGATATTAGATTGTATCATCTATATTTTTCACATAATATATCATACTTATAAATATTTTTCAATTAAATATTTGTGACAATCACATTATTCAATGCAAATGTTTTCTCTATATTTTCTTTCTCGATTTAATATATTTCAACAAATTGGATTCACAAGTGTTTATTACTATACCAGTTTTTTTTTATGAAATGTGGAAAGTGCATATGTTTGTATTAGTTTGAATATTTTTTCCTAATACATGGATTGTTCTGCTATAATTTACACCTCTTGTTCCCTTGAATTGAATTATTTTTTTGTAGTTCTTACCTTGTTAATTCTACTAATCGTCCATGATTTTCGATGTAGGTTTAGATGAACAAATTGATTAATATTTCTCTTCTTAGAAATTTCTGTGTAGAAGTACATCTAGTAGAAACTGCATCCCTACCCCTATTGGGTATGAATCCATCTACTGTTTACAGTACTCATTCGTTTCCTTTAAATAATTAAATTGTATTTTGATGGTACTTTTACCTTACTCATATGCCTAGTCCCCTTACCGTTCACGAATATCTTATATGGGTAGATGTGAACCCTTCAAGTATTATTACTACTCCTAATTCATAATGTAAGTTCTCACCATAACTATTGTTACCTTATCTTCATCATCCAAATTCACATTACTAGCATAGAAAAAGAACAATTCACCTCCTATTAACATTAAATTCGTAGTCCCCACATGCATGGTTCATAATATTGAATACATACTACAACCGCCTAAATATTTTATTTCCAAGGTACATGCACCTCCATGATGGACTCAATTTATACATCTAAATCATAGTGAGTATGTCATTCCTCCATGGTGGACTCAATTTATAGATCTACATCACAATGAGTATGTAGTTCCTCAAAGTCATCGACAACATGTAATATTTGAACAATAAGAATTATAATCATAAATTAATTTTTTATTAATGACAAAACCAATTACATTCCATCAACAATATGCATAATAACTACTCGCAATTATAAGTTTAAAATATAATATCAATATTTACACACAATGACTTTAATTATACTAAATAAGATGACATACAAAATAATCTAATAGAGGAAAGATAAGCACAATAAAATAATAATAGTCTAAATTGGTGCCACAGTTAGGGATTGACTTAAGAACGTTACATCTATTTCACCACCTAACCTTTAACTGAGTGCCTCCATTTCTCCCCCAAGTTGAGATGTACTTGCCAGGGTATCAAAAAAATTTGTTGATCACTTCAATAGGTATTTTATACCTTTCTTCCATGAGTGATTTTCCTTTTATCCGAATCCCGATTTTGAGGACCTCAACATGCTCTTTCCTATGATTTTATTTAAAACCCTCCTCTCCCTACCGCAACACTTTATGCTTATACAAGCTTAACCATATTAACATAGTTATGTGATTTAATGGATTTTACCCCCATCGAATCGATCTTATCTAGAACCTTATCTATTATATTTATCATGGAAGAGTTATCTCAAACAAAACTCTCATATTCAAGTGTCTGATTACCAATTTATTTCAATCCCATTCATTTATTAATCAAATTATTTAATTACACAAATATTTCAATGTATTTAGTGGCTCTTCGGCCATTCCTACTAGCATAACTCAGTCTAAACAAAAACAACATTACAACAATAGAGGGATATTAAAGTTTGAGAACATAGTATTTCGAGTTAATCAGTAGAATCAAGTCTCCTGGATGATGGGACTCAACTGATTTTATATGAGTTTGAGTCTCCTAGATGATGGAAGTCCTGAAAACTACGTAAAAGACATGTTTTATTAATATAGATTCACATTAGAGCAACAACAAAAATGGATTTTTTGTCGGTGGTTTTCCACAAGATATCTTGGGTCTCTTGTGTGGATGCATTTAATGTTTTTTTTATTGTTTCTCTCATGGTATTCTTTTTTGAGATAATATAACGTGTTTCTCATTGATATATTCATGATTTAGTATAGATGTTTTAATTGGTAAAATATTTAAGAAGTCACAGTAGTAGTTTAATAAAAGACATGTTTTATTAATATAGATTCACATTAGAGCAACAACAAAAATGGATTTTTTGTCGGTGGTTTTCCACAAGATATCTTGGGTCTCTTGTGTGGATGCATTTAATGTGTTTTTTATTTTTTCTCTCATGGTATTATTTTTTGAGATAATATAACGTGTTTCTCATTAATATATTCATGATTTAGTATAGATGTTTTAATTGGTAAAATATTTAAGAAGTCACAGTAGTAGTTCAACCCGCCCCCACCCCCCCAAGTAGTGATCAAATGATTCAAAAAACTAATATGAGATGAAGGTCTTAGTTGCGGCTTGATTGTTGGAGAGTAGATTTGAGGTTTGTTGGATTTTTTTTAATTTTTATTTTTTTTAGTGACATCTCAAGGAGTGGTTGTCCTCACTACTGAAAATTTGAACGTATGTAGTAAAAATGTTAAATCTAAATTTTTTTCATCTCGGTATATAATTTGGAGACTAGTGTGTGAAGGATGTGGAAATGATCCAATTGCACCTAAAGTTTTGCAAAAATATGCACAATCTTGATGCATAATATGCGACAATATTCATGACGATGACTTGAAGAGGCTAGTAGGTTTCAAATACAACAAATAAATGGGGGAGAAGCTAGAGTCCATATTTGGATGTTGTATCAATATCAATATGGAGAATGAAAAATAGATAAATAAAAATAATAACAAGAAGAATAATAATAAGAAGGCCCTAAAAGATCAAGAATATCGGCAACAAGGTCCCATCCTAATAGTGTAAATGATTCAACTCATGATTAGAGGAAATCATAAAATATTGAACCAAAAGGTATAAATATTAATTATTTTCTTTTGAGTTACAATTTTTATGATTCATATTTTCATAATTTTGAAGTGCTTAGTGAAGATGAGAATGATATTAAGGTTATTAGAGATGATATTTTTATATGAACAATTCCATACAATGATCAAGAAAAACTTTTGTAGATCTATGATCATAAGAAGGCCAAGCTCAAGGATTATTATTAGCTTAAAAATTAAATTGGAATAATCAAAAATATCTTAGCAAGGCATGAGGAATTAGTAGAAATAGAAGGAAGATGAATGTGAGATATTAGAAGTTGAGGTGAAGTACTTGAGAAAGCAACAGAAGTTGGAGAAAAAAATTGTTGTTTTGGATAATTTGCTTGAGATCCAGATATCACCACTAGATAAATATAGTCTTGGATTTCAAAACAATGAGTCTAATTTGCATGCAGGTAAAAGAACCAAAGTAGAACATGAAGAACCTGCAGCAAACAATTACAATAGTAAGAGTAGCAAAGAAAGAAACCAATAACAGATTCATCAGAAGAACCAACAACAACAAAGAAGAATCTCTCAAAGAGATCCTACATTCAAAAAACATTTTGTTGCAAGAGAGGATCGTGGCAGATATGTAAAAATTCCAAATGAACCAAAGTTATTTTATTACCTTCGTGCATAAGTTACAATGTTATAATTCTCTTAAGTTTGGACATGTTGCAACTAAGTGCGTGAAAAATATGTATAAATATAATTAGTGGATCTTGCATTAGTTTTGGTAGTGAAGGAGGTTGGGTAACAAGTAAAATCATGCTTTTTATGGCTATTGATATTCTTGTAACCTGTTTTTCCATAAGTTGTCTTATTACAGATCTAACCAATGGAGGAGAAGCACATTACATGAACGAAATATATATATCATGAGTAATAGGATATTTGATCCTTTGGCTTCATATCATGACCACGTGGAGTGTTATACCTATCATAATTCTGGCCATATGGAAATACATTTCTTTTTTCCGCATTATTCAAGACAAAATTAGAAAAAACAACAGAAACAAAGAGGACCTACCAAAAAAAAAATGAAGTAAGAAAACAAGTAGCCAAAGACATGTGGAGAAAGGA
This sequence comes from Pinus albicaulis, assembly GCA_034641835.2. Lineage (NCBI taxonomy): Eukaryota > Viridiplantae > Streptophyta > Pinopsida > Pinales > Pinaceae > Pinus > Pinus albicaulis. Next base: position 512,356,824 of record CM076579.1, on the reverse strand, counting down.
GTAGAAACTATCCAAGTAGCGAAGAGCAGCCCCTCCTGGATTCCATAATTATTTCTTGGATATTATAAATGGATAGAGATTTTATGAGAGGTGCATACCTCATGGGAATTGTATGGAAGCAGTGTGATAATTTGATGAGTACAAGTTGTTGCAGTAAAATATGATGATTTCATTTGATACTCATGCACATTCATGTCTATAGGATCAACCTGCCTTTTGAAGGTATATTGAGCTCAGGGGGAGCTATGCGTTGCATGAGTTTTTCATATGTCATTTGACATTTTCTTCATTATTTTTTATTCAGTTATTTGTAGTGGTTATACACATGTTTTCCTAATTGAAATGTATACATTTTTCAGCCATATATATGTTTTTGGTATCTACTGATAGTTGGTTGAAAAGTTGTACAACCCTGCATGAATTGTAATCTTTGTTACAACCATGTCCAAAGATGATTTTAGACATGGAACAACCATATGTATGTAGTTATATGAAGTTCATTACAACCATGTATTTAATAACATTGTTTCATCATTTCACGTTGGTATTGGGTCCATTCATTAGTGAGTTAAGTCATCATGGTGATAGGTATGTTATCAAGGAGTCATATTGAGTTACTTTGCAGCCATATCTATGGGCTAATGTTGATGTAACAAATATGACATCTCATGTATTTCAGTCATTGGTCCATTGGAGATGATCATAGCAACCATGTATTCATTGATATGTCCATGTAATATGCTCATGAAGCCATGTAATTGTATTGTATTATTCATTGGGTCTTCTTTCCATGTGTCATAAGGTCATATGTTGGTCATGTATGAGGTATTATGTTTCTTTTACAACCATGTAATTGTAATGTATAAGTCATATAGTCATGATCATGTGGATTTTTGGTCCATATGGTGATTCTTTGTTAATAACGAAGCAATGCTTTCAGTGTAAGCAATTCATTATAGGTTGGAGATAATTTTGGAAACTACATATGTTTAGGGGGAGGATTATTTTATCCTATTCACTTTAGCCATCCATTTTTGGCATTATGGATGACTCAGAGGAGTTTATGATGTGCCTCATGATATGCTTTGATTTTTGGGTCTTGACCTCATGATATGAGCATAGAGCATGTGTGATTGTTGATGTTGTTGCTCTGTAGTTGTGGTGCAAATTGTATTTGGTTGCCTCATGTGGATGTTTCTTGCATGAGTTAACTTCTATAGATATATGGGTTGGTTTCTTTATGTGTATGCACATATTATGTCACATTTTTCTTTGATGTTTCTTACAATTGTGAATATTGTTGTTATTGATAAATTTTGCTATTTGATATCCTACTCTATATTTTGATTCGTTTAGTATGTTGCTTGCTACTACTGATATGTGAGGAATGTATGTTGGTTGATATGCATTATTTTTTAGCCATTCAAAGGTCATATGCTTTGGTAATTGTATTTTTTCTACCTTATCATATGGAGTTGACCCATTCCCATTGATGTCAAAGGGGCAGTGATAGAGGATGTTGGTTTGGTTTTTGTGTATGGTTTCCAACAGTGCCAAAGGGGGAGAATTTTGGCATTATAGTGTGCATGGTTCCATCTTCCTGATGTTAGTGTTGGTTTATGATGGCATATTTCTCATGTTGGCATTGAGTTCAAACATATGTATAATAGTTGATGTTTCGATGACTTCCTTGTAGCATGGTTGCATCTAGTTGAGTTGGAATTGATGCTAACTTAATGATGTCAAAATTATGTTGGTCAAGGTAGTGAAATTATGTAAACCTTGTGATGTACTAATGTTCAGTTGATGGTTCCTCATATGCTAGTGGTGCTTATGTTCCTGTTCATGACCTATTATGAACTGGAGGATGAATTGTTGTAGCAATATGTTGGTCTTATCATGATGATGGATATGTGCTATATTGGGTTGCAAAGGTGTTATAGGTCAGTTTATATGTGTTTCGTCTTGTGTAGGTATTAGAGGAGAGCAGAGGACTTGTTGGCATTCATGCCAACCCTTGTTTGTTGATATCTAGGTCCATTTGGAAGTGGCACTTGGAATACATGTTTGGCCTATTTGTAAAGGTGTCACAGGACTTGGAAGAAGTTTGGAGTTGGGTTCAGATGTTAGCGAAGGTGATTCAATATGTGGTAGAGGTTATGACCTATATTTTTTGGTTTTTGACCATCCTGTGCCCCAACCACACCCATCCAAGATTGTGTGTGTATTTGAATGGCTACAATGACATGGAGAGAGGCTTGTGCATGTAATTGCATCAATGATCAGATAAGTTAATGTGTGTGATTAAGATTCTTCATGAAAATTCCTTCACATTCCTTATGCACCTCAAGATTATTTCTATTTTCAATTTTGTATAATCTTCTTAATTAATTGAATAAGGTAGAAATTCTTCAAGTAATTACTCCATTGGGTGTGAACACATTTAGTGCATAATTAGTGATGGCTGAGGATTAATTTCATAAAATTGTTTCACTCTAGATCCCAAGAAAAAAGGTGAAATTTTTCCCGAATATTCTATATTATTCATTTTTGGAGCTGAGTGGGTGTTGGTTCAGTGTGAGAGTGAGTTAGAGAAGTTTGCATGGAGGAAATATACTCCATTACTAGTTTTGATCTTAGATACTTTAATCTATGAGAGCAGATGACACTATAGTGATATATTCTTAGGCATGTTATATAATATATCATATTCATAGTTGTTGGAGCATAGATTGTATTAAGAGAATTGTTGATGGTTGAGATTTTTGTTGCTGGTGTTTATATTGTTTAGTTTTCATTTTATATATTGTGGCCACTATTTTATTGAGTACAGACCATGTTGTTGTGGTATTTTTATCTGATTTGGAGAGAGTATTGGAGCTGAGATTTGATTCCAAAGTTGAAACAAAGTTGAGCATAGAGTCTTGGGACATAGTCTAAAAATATATGAAACGAGGTATTAATAGAGTAGAGTAGAAGTAACTTAATGAGAGTGGAGAAGTGATTCTGAAGCTTCAGCGAAAGGAATAGTTTCTCCATCCAATCGAAGTTGGATAGTCCAATTAGAGTTTGGCGAGAATGGTTGATTGTGATTGCCTTCAGTGGATTGTATTTGATAGATATGTGTGACAACATAGTTTTTTGAGCTTATCAATAGAATCATATCTCTTGGATGATGGGATTCAACAGATTATATATGAGGTCGATTGTCCTAGCTGATGGGAGTCAAAAAACCTATGTAAAATATATTTTTACTTAATGTAGATTCATAGAAGTGAAACAATAGGAAGGGTTTTTTTTCCCCGAAGAAGGGTGTTCCACCAGATATTTTTTATCTCTTATGTCAATGTATTTTGATGTGTTTCTTATTTTTTCTCTCATGGAATCTAGTTGTAGATGCATATATGGTTTATGTTTTGAGATAATATAATGTATTGTTGGTTAATATATGCATGATTTAGTATAGCATTTTTAAATGGTAAAATATTTAATATCTCACAGTTGATTCACCCACCACTCTTAGTAGATCTCAATGGTTTCCAACATTCATAATTTATTATTCTATTAATTTTTTTTCAAGTCGGATCTATTGTCTGAGGAGCTAGAATGGTACTAATCAATAGTTCACTATTTCATACATCCAACAGAAAACTACAATGGTTTATATTCAATATATGAAATATTAATGTCCTTGTTATAGAAATTTTTTTCTCCTCCAATTTTTATTTTATATGTAGAGTCTGTTGGAGAATATAATTCCAACCACCTGCTAGGTGTCAAAACCATCTATCCAAGTTTCCTAGTTCAATTTCATTTAGTTAAGTTTATTTTAGTCTCACCATAGTCATTTATTGTTGTTGTCTCTAATTTAATATTATTTAAATAATTCGTAATACCGATAAGAGAAATCCTTCTCTCTTATTTTTGGTTTTCAATTCTTATCTTGGTATCAAAGCTAGTTTTCATAAGATCCCTTAAAGAGTAGCAACGTGAGAGAAGTTGGAGCAGTAGAGAGAAGAGGTGATCCTACATAAGACTTTTTGAGACAGAAACAGAAGTTTGAAGAAAAAGATTCATGGGAAGAAGAAGCACAAAGATATTCGGTTTTAGAAGAAGGCCAATATTAAAAAAAAAATTTAATTGAAGAGAGGATAACGCATTCTAGACAATCAAAGAAGAGCATTATAAATGCAATCCAACAGTTCATGCCATCTGTTATAATGTAGGCCAAGAAGTATGGATTCACGTTAGTCTAAAACAATACTAACGTTAAATCCCATTGCAATGAGCCACATCCATTCAACGACATGCAAACCAGTTGCAGTAAAGGTTGTGTTAAAGTGATAAAATTATAAAAAGGTACAAAGGATGACTCTCCAATTAAAAAAAATAAAAAATAAAATGCCTCTTAAGACATGAAACTCCTTATAAATATATTTTTATAGGTCAGTAAATTTCGGATACGTATTTGCAATATATGTAAAGGTTTTTAAAAAAAAAAAAAAGGGACCATCTCTTTTGTTTGAAAAACGAGCTTATATAATATTTGAAATGTGGTGGTAATATAAATGGTGCATGGATTTTTTTTTGAAGGTTTATTTTAAAATATCTAAAAGGGCGTTCTTTTAAAAAAATTTAAGATGTTTTTCATAGATGCACAAATAGTTTGTGTTGAGTGGAATCTACAGGAGCATATTGTTTGGATGATAGTGATATGTAAGAGGAGTGTCATTATTGTGAGAGCAAGGTTTTAGTATAGAGAATCTGCTATGTTTGAAATTTGAGCCGTAGTTTACCAGATCTCGAAAAATGGGAAAATCCAAAAGGCTAATAAAGTCGAAGCGAAAACAAGAGATGGTCGAAATCTATTTGAACGATTTGGAGGTGACTATGAAAAATGATGCCTTTGCATTGACATGCATAAAAAAATCTGTGGAGGAAAACATTGTTCCCCTGATTTCAAATGCCAAGACAACCAAGCATGTCCGGTATACCCTTGAGTAGCATTTGGGTGTAAGGGAGAGCATTGAAATTGAAGATGAAGGCTAATCTAGAGCAGAACATGTATAATGATATGAAAATTTTGCTGAATCCCACTGTTCTCAGCCACAAGTGGATGACGTCTATGAAGAAGTTGGAGAAGCAAGACACAAGGAGCACATAGATGTTCGTGAGCCCCACTATGCATATCCACAATTGCATGAAAATTCGATGATTCCAGCAACAAATATTTCTAATGATGATTTGGTGATTCCAACAAGAGAGCTTAATGCTGATGATTTGTGATTCCCGCAACAGAGCTTGTTGATGATGATTTGGTGAATCCAGCAACAAAGCTTGGTGATGAGAGAAAAACTACTATGATAAATCTAGTGATTAATATTTCTGATGTAAAATTTGATACACTATTTTTGGCTAATTATGATTGGTTGTCGATGCAAAAAAAAATCATATAAACATGATTCTATTCACTGATAAAATCCAACTTGAGTGAGTGGAAGACAACTTGTTTGCAGAAACAATGTTTAGTGAAGAAGAGACAAAGACAAAGTCAAAAATAAAGATAAAGGAAGATCAAAATAAGGAAGCCCACAAAGATAAAATAGATACAAAGGCATAAGAAAATAAGTAAGTGCAATAGGATAAATCTCTCATCACAGAGAAAAAGGAATAAAACCAGTTTGATTATGGAGATGTTTTTACAGTTACCATTAATTTCCAATGTGCAGGTACATAGGATGATTTTGAAGAAGAAGTAAAGTTCCTTGAAGCCTAGCTTGCAATGCCATGTTTGGATGAGGTCTACAAAGAAGTTGTAGATATGAATGTTGAAGACAACATGCATGATGAACACATAAATGGAATTTTTAGGTACTGGATTTTTGGAGAGATTAAGTTTTATTATCATCTTATGGTTCAGCAGATCGATGATGAAAAACACACTACATAATATAATATGTGGCAGAAACCCACATACAAGTAGTTTTTTGAAGAAGTCTAGGACATGCTTAGACATCTTGGAACAATAGAATACATGCACCGACAAATGAAGAAACTCAGGTTTGAAGGATGCAAGAAAAATAAAAATATGAAACAATTTAGAGGCTTTGAGACCTATAAGAAGAGAAGAAGAAAAAAAAATCTAGTTGAAGTCAATTTTTTAAATTGTAAGCCTCGCTAAGACATAGAACAACACATATCTTAATTAATTTTTTATGTGGTTCTAATTAAGGGGGAGTGTTGGAGAATATAATTCCAACCACTTGCTAGGTGTCAAAAACATCCATCCAAGTTTCCTAGTTCAGTTTCACTCAGTCCAGTTTAGTTCAGTCTCACTACAGTCATTTATTGTCGATGTCTACAACGTAATTTTATTTAACTGATTCATAATAATGAGAAGAGAAATCCTCTAATCCACTTCTTTTTGGTTTTCAATTCCTGTCAAAGTCTATATTTCCATCTCATGTTATCTGCTTGTAATTTTTGTTTCTATAACTTCATGTAATAATAAACATAATTTTTCTTATAAAAAATAGTAAAATTTGTATTCAAACTAACAATTTAGTATGTTAGCTCAGTAGCATGCAGTTCAATCCATGATCTACAATATGTTCATATAGATTATATCAATAACAAAATAACCAGAAAGCTAATCGTAAATAGAACTTGGAAATTTACTCAAGAAACAACACATTGCTCCCCACTATGAACCCCTGTACCAGTTCTTCCCGATCTATTATTTACTTTCCGCAAGAACCAATAACAGTGTCTCGATTTTGGCTCTACCAATCATTTTTCTTAGGTTTTTTAATTTTTAATTTTTCTCTTTTATTTTAAGAAAAAAATGTTTTTTTCTTTCTCTTTAAATCCTTCTATTTTCTCTTGCTTTATTTCACGTAGACATAGTAATTTTCTGCAGCTAAATGATATAATATGATTTTTCTCTCCCATCATATTAAATCATTTTTTTGCCAATTATTTCCTAAGATTTTTTTTAGGGTATTTTTAGGGAAGGTTCATCTTGGACTTATCCACCAACAATGATTTCCATCTCTGAATATTTTGGAACATAATTATTTATTAATAATAATTAATCAATTACATCACAATAATTAAATTGATTAAATCATGAGAAAAGTTTAAACATAACTTCCACAACAACCAAGTGCGAAAATAATCCATGTCTAAAATGTTCAACATCAACATAAAAAACAAAGAAGTGTTAAATGGATCTTCCTTTCAATACCTCTTCTAACATAACACATGCACTCACATAAAGTTTTGCACAAAGGGAATATGTATTTTTTCAATTAATTGGAAAATTAATATTATACAGGAACCTTATGCTGCTCATTCTTAGAGCTGTGCGAGCTCTCCCTTCAGTCATTTTCCTTTTACACCAAGAATTTCCACTCTTAGTACATGCTTACCCCCATATATTCTACTAGTTAAAAGAAATGTGCTAGCAATGAAGGAGAAATTGGACATATGTGCAAAACTACCCAACACCTAAACTATAAATTTGTCAATATTGATTCACTTAATCCAAAATGCCAACTCATCAAAATAGACTAATGTCTAGATCCTTCGCAGCATTACAAAATCCTCCTAATTTTAATTTATAAAAGATAGAAATAAGATAAAGTAAGATTTCCTTCTAGCATTTGCATAATCCCCTTGGTCTTAAACAAATAAAATGTTTGGGCTATGCTCTTACATCAAAAATATTAAATATGAAAACTAATTATGAAATCCGACCACAATCTCCTACGGAAATATAATGACACCTCCCTATTATTTCATAAAAACTTATCAAAAAAACATAAACTTGTTACTCATTCAATTCTCTTTACATGGATTGGTGCACATTCAATACACGGAAAAAGAATTGAATTAGTAAATGTGCACCAATGCATTGAAAACTGTCTCTTCCACAATCAAGGATTTAGTTGATCATGGGTCAATAAAGAACCCTGCAATCACCTAATTGATAATATTCAAGCCTTTAACTTATTATAGACAAGAATTCTCTCATTGGGGCATTATGTTCTCTAATATTTTTCAGTAGCCATGGGCATAGAGACATAACAATTGAAAGAAATATGGTTTCCTTGTGTGTTTCATCTCTTCAATCAATATTTTTAATTCATTGAAATTATCTATAGAATCTAATTGTTAGGGATTTTAAAATAATTCTTTAAAATGAATGAGATAAAGCATTTCTATTTTGTTATATATAACTTGCACCTCTCCCTTGGTTTCAAGAAAAGCTAAAATAATTAGAAGACTCACTTTTTTCAGAAGGAATTGTCAAAAGCACACGTTTTTGTAGAAGAAGAATTCCAATTATCCACAATAGTTTTGAATGTTTGTCCACCTTTCCAATGCAAAGTGGAGATAATCGGAATTTAACTTCTCCAAAAAAAAATTGTATCTATGACAATTCCTTTATTATAACTAAAATAAAAATAAAATAAAAAATACCACAAAATTCTAAAATCCAACACTAGCAGAACTTATTTTTCAAGTTTCGACAAAGGTGTGACCTCAATAAAAAAAAAATGGAACGCAGTGGAGTTTTTTTTAGTAATTAATGGGCATTCCACAAATAAAAACATAGTCCTTGTCAACTCTCTTTGTTTTACCAGAATTAAATACCATCGAATTGGGAGTACAAAACATTTTTCTGTGGGATTTTACCCACACTTGTATTCGAATCCTGCAGTGCCTCTAAATCTCGCCATAAATGTAATGCATAAATACAATTCAACCTGCAAATTCAGCATATATGGGCTTTCCCTGTGGCATAAATAAGTTACTGCAATTACCAATTTAGTTTTACCCACCACTCGGGCTTTCCCTGTGGCATAAATAAGTTACTGCAATTACCAATTTAGTTTTACCCACCACTCAGTGTTACCCTCACTCCAATTTTCTGCCACTGTACCGCATATCACAGTTTCGCGTTACTCTCCCACCAGAATTATCCACCGCATCTCGCCCGTTGGCAGTGCCATTTGCAGCAGATTGAGCGATCCTTTTACCTCCCTGCAAATCAGGAGGTTTTTTAACTAGCCGGACACATTTTATCATAACAATGATATTCTTACATATTGCATTTATTCTATACGTAAGTGGAATTGGTCATTTAGTTTCTCACTAAGAAGATGGGAATGCTTGGTCGCCTACAGATATGGTGCTTCACATATCGTTCCCTCTAACTATTGGGTGGTGTGGTCACCCATTCATTCCAATTGTGCGGACTTGGTCATCAAATCCTATACCACAATGGTTCGGACAGTTTGGTTTGGTTGTAGTGGCGTTATGTTGTCCATTATTATAGGCGTTGTCTTATGGAAGTAACAATTTTGTCACGATGGCCAATTTCTCTTTTCGGAATTAGGTAAGAAAATTATTAAGAAATTTGTTTGTGTTGAATTTTTTTTTTCGATATCATTGAACATCATGAATGTGAGAATAATCTAGAATAATGTAGAAATAGAAGTGGTTATGGTTTGTTGAATGAGAGTTTTATAATTATAGTTTATTTCCACTAGTTCAGGATTGTTGCCTCAAACATAGAAATATTAGGTGAGTGCCTATGCTATAAATATGTAATGTTGTCGTTGAGCTAATAAAAGTGGTGTGAGCTTTCTCTCACTTTGTGTGTGTTGCGTATCAGAGACAACTCCTCCTAAATCAGTTTTCTGCATAATAACTCCTGCAAATTCTCTACCTTATTATTTGTATCCTCTGTCTATTTGCTAATGAAAAGTTGTGTCCCTTGGTGAGCGTTGTGAAGACCGTGGGCTCATTGACTATTTGTTTCCTTGCGTTTGGTGAGAGTGTATATGTTTTTGAAGGCTGCGTAACTGTGCATCATTGAAGGAACTGGTAGCATGAGAGAAGCTGTGATAAGTGCTACCGGTGGTGGTCGATTTCAGAGCCTCTACAATTGATGTTGTGTGCTTTCATATCTTTTTTGTTTCCTGCAACGATCTGTTGCAATCAACGTCTCCACAAACAGGCTTCCAGCAGCGTGACAAGCCATTTTTTCTTCTTGGATGACGTTGATATTCATTCTGCTGGCTGGAATGAATCGATCCACCTCTAATCCTCCAACCCCTGCACATCGGAGCTTTGTTGTTTTCTGTGCATAGTCTCCATTTTAAATTGTTGCATTTTGAGATACAGTCATTTGCTTCTGCTAGTCCTCCTTCTACTCCTCCTTGCTACCATCACTGGCCTAATTTCCTGGGTTATTTACAGGCCCAAGCTGTCCAAGATCTCGCTAACCTCCGTGCAGGTCCCAAAGTTGAACGTCACCACCGGAAACTCTACCCTCACCTCTAAATTCATCGTGAAATTGTTGTCCATCAATCGAAACAAGAAGGTGGGCTTCATTTATGACGATTCCCCAGTGAAATTGTCATCCCACGGTGTCGAAATTGCGGCAGGAACCATCCCCGATTTCTTGAACCGAAAGGATAACAACACGGTCCCCAATCTAGCATGGTTGTACCCGCTGCTATGCGTCAAGTCAATGACCCTTCGTCGATTAGAGAATGTTGCCAAGAGGTTGGGCTACTTACTTCGTGAAGCAAGAGCTTCAACAACGCATTCGTGACCTGCTACCAATTGAGCGTTGCAGGCCTTGGTCGCACACCTTCTTTAGCCACGGAATTCTGAGCCCATGGAGGCCACACTTCATTGTAGTAAATTAATTTCTTGCAATTGAATCTGGTCATTACTGTTGAAAACAATGGCTAATCCTCTCCTCGATTAATATTTAAATGAATCCACCAAACTTGATGGCGAAAGCTACGTCAATTGGAAGTTTAAGCTGGTCACCGTTCTCGAGGAATACAACCTCTAGAAGATTGTCAAAGGTGATGAGCCCAAGCCTACTGCTTTCGCTGCGATTCCAGATTGGGGTAAGCGAGAAATGAGAGAAAAAGTGTTTTTGCGCATGTCTGTAAAGGACAACATCATTCCTCACATTCAGAACTATACATATTCAAAGCACACGTGAAAAACTCTCAAAGGTTTGTATGAAACTACTAATGTAAACCACATTTTATTTTTAAAAACGAAGCTACTATCTATCAAAATGGAAGCCAATGAAAGCATCAGCAAATTTGTTTCTAGAATTAAAGACTTAGGTGATAAGCTTACTGACATTGGTGAAAAAGTGTCTAGTAGCGATTTAGTAACTATTGCTTTGAAGGCTTTAGTCCAAAACTATAAAGTCTTTATTTCGGCACTCTCAGCTAGACAAACGCCTCCTACATTTGATGAATTGGCTGGAATTATTCTTCAAGAAGAAGAGAGAATGAAAATTTTTGACCTGGATTCAAATGATTCTGATTTAGCATTGAGTGAAATATCATTTCGAGGGAGACCATGGGACAGGAACAAAGGTCGTTTTCAAGAAAAGCATAAAATTATAACACATCCCGATTCTTATGTTAAGGGAAATATTGAATGTGATTATTGTGGAGAACCTGGACATCTAGCTAAATATTGCTATAGAAGAAAGAATCATGAATCAAATAAGAGACATAGAAGGCATAATGGAAATTTCATGAATAGAGACACTACAGTTACTAATGGATTTTAAAATCTTAAATTGTTTCTTTCTGATGCTACATTGTCTCCTGAAACTGATGATGAGACTACTTGATTCATAGATTCTGGTGCATCAACTCATATGACTTGTAATAAATAATGGTATGATAAATATTACGAGAAAACATATGGCATACACATTTAGCTAGGATATAATAGGTCACATAAAGTCCAAGGCTATGGAATAATAAGTGTGTACTTACCTAATGGACAAATGAGATAGATTAATGATGTGATGTATTTTCCTAGTATTAAAAAGAATTTGATATCTGTTTCAACTATCACTGATACTAATTTAAAAGTGGAATTTGGTAAATTGAGGTGTATTGTGAAAGATGTCCAGGACCACTACAGGGTTGTTTCCATAGGTACCAAGGTTGGTGGATTGTATAAATTGGATGTGAAGATGAAGTGTCATGTTGCATTGACATCCACAACAACGTCAATAGCATATTTATGGAATCACAGGTATGGATACCTAAATTAAAATGATTTATTGTTGTTGCAAAGAAAAAAAATGGTTGAAGGTCTTCCTGTTATGAAGTGTGAACATTTACCATGTGAAGCTTGTGCATTTGGTAAGCAGCATAGAGATGAGTTTCCCATTCATACAGAGAAAAGACAATATGATATACTTAAATTAATTCACACTGGTGTATGTGGACCTTTGCAGACTAGGTCGCTTGGTGGTGCTTCCTACTTTCTTATTTTTGTTGATGATAGATCTAGATATACATGGGTCTATTTCATACGAAGAAAAGTGATATCTTTGAGTATTTTAAAGAATTCAGAACTTTGATTCAAAAGAAAACAGGAAAATACATTAAAATTCTCAGATCAGATCAGGGTGGTGAATATAAATTAGGAGCGTTTAACAAGTATTGTAAATTTCATGGCATCCAACAACAGTTCACAATACCCCATACTCCTTAGCAAAATGGTGTTGTTGAGAGATGGAATAGAACACTGGTGGAGTGTGCTCGTAGTATGCTTCAAGGTAAAAACATTTCTAATGGTTTCTTGGAAGAAGCCATTAATACTGCTGTTTATTTGAAGAATCAAAGTCCCACTAATAAATTTGCTTTTCAGACTCCTTTTGAGATTATTTATGGTAATAAACCCGATGTCAGTCATTTAAGAGTATTTGGATGTACTTCCTTTGCACATATTCCTAAGGATAACAGAAGAAAGCTTGATGCAAAGTAAATCAAGTGTGTTTTTATTGGGTATTGTATAGATCAGAAATCATATAAACAGTTTGATCCCAATTCACATAAGATATTTTCATTTCGAGATGTGGTGTTTCATGGGAATGCTGATAAAAGTGATACAAAGAATGATGCTTGGCATATAACTAATGATGATCATGTCAAAATTGATACTTTGGTTAAACAGGAACAGGAACAGGTATAGGTACAGGTTCAAGATCAGAATGAAAGCAACATGAACACATCCAACAGTAGTGGTTCATCATGAGAGGAAGATTCACCTCAAAGCAGCAGAATCATGGATGGAACTCCAACAAGTATTGTAGAACCAAGAAGGCCAACCCGACAAACCCAGCTTCCTACAAGGTATAAACATTATGCCTTGATGTCTAATATCATGAATTTTGTAGAACCGATTGATTATGAACAAGCTAAAGAGCATGAACAATGGACAAATGCTATGAATGATGAATATGACTCTCTTATGAAAAATAAAACATGGGAATTAGTTGAACTCCCTGAAAACAAAGTTCCAATTGGAAGAAAATGGTTGTATGAATATAAATTTAAAGCAGATGGTAGCACTGATAATTTTAAGGCGAGATTAGTTGCAAAAGGATATGCTCAACAAAAGGGAATTGATTATGAAGATACTTTTGCACCAGTAGCTAAATTGAATACAATTAGAGTACTGATTACCTTAGCTACAAAACATAATTGGAATATACATCAATTGGATGTCAAATATTCTTTTCTGAATGGTGATTTAAAAGAAGAATTTTATCTGGTTCAACCTAAAGGGTTTGTCAAACAGGGATAGGAGCATCTAGTCTGCAGGTTAAGAAAAGTCTTATATGGTTTGAAACAGACGTCGAGATCATGGTATGTAAAGATTGATACCTTCTTTCATCATATTGGGTTTGTGAAAAGAATAAATGAACCTAACATATATGTTAACAAAGATGAAGAAGGAAATGTTGCTTTAATATCTTTATATGTGGATGATCTCATTATCACAGGTAGTGCTTAGAAGTTAATTGAAGAAATTAAAATTCAGTTGTCTCAGGAATTTGAACTAAAAGATCTAGGTGAATTGCATTATTGTTTAGGAATTGAGGTATGGAGAGATCCTGGTAAAAAATTGATCACTCAAAGTAAATACACAAAGTAAATTCTTAAAAAGTTCAATATGAGTGACTGCAAAGCTATGTCAACTCCCTTAGAACAGAATGCAAAGTTGTAGAAAGAAGACGGAACTAAACAGGAAAATGGAACTTTATATCGTCAGTTGGTGGGAAGTCTGAAGTATCTCACCACTACCAGACTAGATATTGCATACTCAGTTAGTATCCTTAGTTAGTTTATGGCTAAGCCTTTAGGAAATCACTAGAACACTACAAAGAAAGTTCTCTGATACTTAAAAGGAACAATCAATTTAGGTATTCTGTATACTGATGAATCTGATTTTGCGCTGACAAGTTTTTCTGATTCAGATTGGGAAGGAAATCCTCATGACAGACGATCTACCTCTGGCTATGCATTTCATATAGGATCAGGGGTTGCGTCATGGAGTGGTAAGAAACAACCATATGTTTCTTTATTTCAACAAAATCTGAGTACAAAGATTTGACGAATGCAACCTGTGAAGTTATTTGGTTGCGGAGAATTATTACAGATATCGAAGAGGAGCAAAGTGGTTCAACATGCATAAATTGTGATAATCAAAGTGCTATCAAATTAGCACGCAATCCAATATATCATACCAGATCAAAACACATTTAGCTGCAATACCACTTTGTACGAGAGAAGATTGAATCAAATGAAATTGGTTTAGTATTTTGTAATTCCAAGGATAATATGGCCGATATATTTACCAAGCGTCTTGGTAAACTAAAGTTTGAAGTTTTTAGAAGTAAATTAGGTGTTTTAGAAAATCCATTTCTCCATTAATGGAGGATGTGAGAATAATCTAGAATAATGTAGAAATAGGAGTGGTTATGGTTTGTTGAACGAGAATTTTATAATTAGAGTTTAGTTCCACTAGTTCAGAATTGTTGCCTCAAACTTAGGAAGATTAGGTGAGTGCCTATGCTATAAATATGTGATGTTTTTGTTGAGCTAATACAAGTGGTGTGAGCTTTGTCTCACTTTGCGTGTGTTGAATTTGTTTATTTAATTATGAAAACTTTGAAAAATCGAAAATCTTGAAATTTAATAATTATAACCTAGATTTCTAAAAATTTATAAGTTTTATTCAAAATCATACCAAAATTGTTTTATAGTAAAAATATCACCTCATTACACTATTGATTATTTATATGTCGTTGCTACTCCAAAAAATATTCTCCTTTATCAGATTTCCCAACTACAGAGATTCACTTCAAATGACTGCATCCAGTTCAAATCCAACAGGTTTTACTTTGTTGCACATCATAGAAGCTGATAAGCTGATGTTAGTTTTCTACAGTGAAGCATATATTTTGTAGATCGATACCATGTTGAGGTTACAGTTCTGCAACATATCTTTAAAGGAAATGACATTCAGCGTATTAAGAAATGTTGCTGGCTATGTCGGACGATCAGCATATTAGGCCACGTATATAAAACTTGCAGTGGTGCATTTCTACTGTCGACAAGAAAATTAATGTGCTCGACAGTATTTTAGGTATTATTACGCGGTAAGGCATTCTTATTTGAAAATAACTCCCCTAGATGCCATTGTGTCCATGTCTCAGCCATTGGATCAAATGCTAGATGATTGAAACATTTTAGGCCATTAGATCCACAAGAAAATAGTTGTATATATGTATATATATATATATATATTTTATAATGTTAGTTTTTTTTCTTTTTAATAAGTTAGATTGAATTTATGTTTTGGTGAGACTAAGTCAAATTACACAAAAATAAAAGTAAAAGTAAATTAAATAAAAAGATTGACAAAATGTAATGAACATTTTAACTAGGTCAAAACACAATAAAAAATAAAAGTAATAAAATAATAATAAACTATAAAAATAACCCATGGTATTGACCCATGGTATTCATGCGGAAATTAAGATGGCCTATATCAATCTTAACTATGGAAACTATATACATATCTTTGGTATTGACCCATGTTATTCATGAGGAAATTAAGATGGCCTAGATCAATATTAACTATGGAAACTTTAAATACATATCTTTAATTACGTAATTGTAGCTAAAAAATCTAAGTACATGTATTTTACTTTATAATCATAAACAATTTTCATATTATATGATGTCAAACTTACTCAACTTTTTATTCTGAAATTTTAAAGAAATTTTTTCACTACATAATTTTTTCTTTTATAATTTTTTAATTTTTCAATTCCAAACAAAACTTACAGAAGAAAAAACCCACTCAGTCCTTACTGTAGATTATAGTTTTACAAAATTGATACTATGTGATTAACAATAGATTAAGTTGAGACAACCTTAAGGGGTTTTTTGTACAAGTTTTATCATAACCTTTCCCTCCATCCAACATATATTGTAGATTCTATAGTGTATTCTAGTTTATAACTTCATCCACAATCAAAAAAAATGGCTAGGGATTTCACAAGTTATTAG
The DNA here is from genome assembly GCA_034641835.2 of Pinus albicaulis. Lineage (NCBI taxonomy): Eukaryota > Viridiplantae > Streptophyta > Pinopsida > Pinales > Pinaceae > Pinus > Pinus albicaulis. Next base: position 512,340,394 of record CM076579.1, on the reverse strand, counting down.
TTTGTAACTTGAGCCAGAATCACAGAAAATGGCTAGGGATGTCACAAGTTATCATTCACACAGTAATCTATTGACATTCTCAATTGAAATGGATCCTATTAGATGCATGGTAGCAAGAGAAACTAAAAAATTAAAAATAGATATATGTTATGACATCCATATTATTAGAAAACCATCCAAATTTTCCATCTTTTACAACAATTTATAACAATAACCGCTCAATTTACTCTCCAATTTTTTAAACCCCCACCCATGCTTGGGAGATCACAGTGTAAAATCAAATGTTCCTATGGTTTTTTTAAAGGGTTCATACACAAAACAGATAATGAGAAAGTCAATATTCTGGTATAATAACTGATTTTCGAATCATTGTGGCAAATAAAACATCATATGACTCACAAAATATATCTAATGCTATAAGGATATAAGATGATATCAAAGTTTTGAGTCATGATAACTAGGTGACAAACAAAACATCACAACAAATCACAGAATATATCCAAGGTTGCAATGAACCCCATACATTGTGATGGACATCATGGGAATTTTAGTGCACATAAAACACCACCCTAAAAATTCTATACTCTTGATCAATTTACAATAAGCTAGATGTATATATTGGATGTCGAGGTGGGTGGTACAATAATTGAGGATTCTTCTTAAAGGGTAAGGGAATTTAGATACTCTATCCTTCCACCAAAGCTATAAAAAGTGAAACTTGTAGATATGGTTTTATAAAATTGACAGTATGTGATTAAGATTAAGTAACAAGCATCGGGTATTTAAAAAGTAATAAGAAGAAGGTACACGAGCGTCGTGGTAATTAATGTGATTCTTTGTAATATTTTTATTTAAAATAGTAATTTTTATTTGTATTCTTTTTAATGAATATTGTTAAATGTGTTGTAGCATTTTTATTTAAAATAGTAATTTATATTTGTATTTTTTTTAAATGAATGTTATGAAATGTGTAACTGAGTAAAATGTATAAAATTGATATTCTAATTTTTAAGATATTTATTTAAAAAATTCAAAGTATGGTAAGTTTTGTTTCATTAAGCTTTATTCTAGATGTGCAAAGAATGAATCTATCTCAAGTCCCAAACAAGATTATTCTTTCTCTTGCCATTCTAGCTTGCACCTTACACTCCTCCTCTCCTCATCCTTTCACAAATGTAAACTATGAGGCACAAGGTAGTGATTGCATATATGAACATTTAGATATGATAAGAAAAATGTGATACTCTATTGTAATTTTCTATACAAATGTGATGGCAAGTGCGCCCTAAATGTTGAAAATTTCATGGTTAATGCAGTATAATCTACATGCAAATTTACAGTCTTGTATACAAGATCAAGAAAGCTATGACCAAATATCCAACACCATACAACAAGATGTGTTCACCAATTCAACAGTTTCTTCCAAATATCTCTCAGTGCTAGAGTTGTTTTCTTAATTAAATTGTTTTTACTACTCTTGAACTAATGAAATCCATCGTTGTTGCATATACGAACATTTAGTTTTGATAAGAAAATTGTGATATGTGTTATAATTTTCTTTACAAAATTGTTGGAGTTTTTTTCTCAATAAACTTGTTTTTACTGCTCCTAAGTGATGAAATCAATCGTTGTTTCATATAGGAGCATTTAGCTCTGATAAGAAAAGTGTGATATTGTGTTATAATTTACTCTACAAATGTGTTGGAGTTTCTTTCTCAATAAACTTTTATTTACTCCTCTTAAGTGGTGAATTCAATTAGCATATGTAGATGAACTTGGAGTAAACTCTATTTTTGTTAATAAAAATTCTCTTTATCTACATATATGCTAGATAGATTGTACTTGAATGTATTTAAGATATCTTATTTGAGTTACATGCTTATTTCATATTTGTTTCAGAGGATTATTAATCGCCAAAGGATTTTCACCCCCAATTTCCTATTATAATATCTATAACAAAATTTTTATATATCTGAACAAATTATGTTGGTTTACATATATGTTTTCATCCCCAATTTCCTATTTCAATATCTAAAACAAAAATTTCTGGTTCATAACTCTTATCATCAATATATTTGAAACCTCCACGACATACTTCCATGGAAGAAAAAATTTCCTTTCATTCCTTCACGATGGCTCCTTCTCTACAACATCTTATTTCTTCTAGACTACTCTTTCCTATGCTATTGCCTTACAATGTTTCTTTTGCAACATGTGGTGCAATTGCTAGTTTTAGGTACTGTTTAGACTCTTTGTTGAGTCTAGAGGCTTATTCTACAATCTAGTATGAGAGATATGTGATTTTAGGTACTGTTCGGACTCTTTGTTGAGTCGAGAGGCTTATTCTACAATCCAGTATGAGAGATATGTGTAAACATGTCACTCTCTCAAAAAAATAATAAAAAATCATAACAAAAAAACAAAAATTAAATGACTATATAAATAAACAATTAAATATCTATTAACAAAACAATTAACCCAGTAGCTGATATTTCACTTTCACTCTTCAAGTAATAAATACAATATTTCTATGTCTATCTTAAATAATATAATTTTACAAAGATAAAACATCCAATGTGAGTTACAAATAAAATATTTTGACATGAATTAATATAAAATGGCTCAATACACATGTTATGTAATCTTTATATAATCTTTATAACTTTCTAAAACGCAATTTAAACAGTAAAAAATTACACCAACATACATATGGTAGATCTGACAGCCTAAATCTCATATTCCCACCCATGTTTTACTTACAAACAATAATATATTAATAAAATAAATATGTAAATATAAATAACAATTATATATATATATATATATATATATGACGGATGTGGTTGCCTCCAGATCTTGATGGGACTCCTGTCCCTCAGCGCCTCCCGAGGCGATTCTTCTGGGTAGGCCAACTGGCCTCCCACACTTGCATTAACATCGGCATTCAAGTTGCCAACCCACGCCACCTTAATTTCTCTCTCTGGAAACGTCGGTGCAACTCGCCTTTCACTTGTCTTACCTCAGCTCTTGGTATGGATCGAAGGCATTTGCATGGTGTTTGTCCCACTCACTCTGCTACTATGTTTCACCGGGCCTCTTGTTCGTCTGCCTGCGCGAAGCCTAGCGAGCGAACGCAGACAGGGCAGAGGTGTGAATTGTTGTGTTGTTTGGAAACCATTCCGGATTTCCATTTCTCGCACAGTCAATATTGCTTCTCAAATTCGCTACACAGTTATTTCGATCTGCCACAGTCTCTGCTCCTTTTCCCATATCATTTTCCTTCTCCCTCCGCCATGCCTCGGCTTCGCCATCACATGCAGTGCCACAGAGGCTCCAGTCGTGGCAGAATTCAGCGTTCTCCCTCGTCTCCTACCTCTACTTCCTCTTCGGATGATTTTCCCTGTCACCACTCCCCGAATTCTCGCGATTGCAGGGCCAGAACTCGTGGCCCTCTCTCTATGTCTCCCTCTGCATGTCATCCATCCCCTTCCATCTTCCCCCCAGCTCCTCCGGTCCACTCCTCTGCAACCCCCTCCATTCCTTGCCAGCTCTCCTCCCCCTCTCTTTGACAATCCTCTCAACGCGCAGAGTTTACATTTGATTTCTTGTTTGAACGTCCGGGCCTTATAGCTCATGTCACGGTCACGGTATGTGAAGATTCTTCACGTTTGGTGCCTTCTCAGTCTTCTATGCCTGGCCCCTCTATCGCTCTCCACAGCCCCACTGTTCCTTGCTCCGCACCTACAGATTGCGTTATGGATTCCCGGGCCCTTTGAAACTTGGTCCCAAGCGTCTCTATGCAGGGCCTGAATATGGACGGAGTGGACACAGACAAGATGCCTTCTTCAGTCGATGACTGGAGATGCAGCGACGAGTTCGACTGTAGAATTTTTGAAGAACTGCCATCATCCATAGATGCACAGTAAGATGAAGATGCTCCAAAGGTTTTTTGTTTTCCAGGTGTACAGTCTTTATGATATATCTGGTTTTCCAGTTTTCTATCCCTCTGCTTGTAGAGTGGCATGTTATTTTTTTGAAATTTTTGGTAAACAGTTTGAATGTAACGTCGGTTTCCCTTTCGAGGGCAGCAATTTTAAATCTAAATGGACTGGTTTCCCCTCGGTGGGCAGTCCAAACTATGAATTTTCATGCCGTCAGGCCCTGTGCTCAGGCTTCCATAGCTGAGACAGAGGCAACCCTGTACTTTTATGTTAAATATCAATAGATTTAGTATTACTTAGAATAATATATATATATATATATATATATATATATATATATATATATATATATATATATATATATATATATATATATATATATATATATATATATATAATCTATTTTTTTAATAAGAGTTATATATAAATTTATGTATACATATTGATATAATTATTACTTATAGTAGTTGTGGGTTTGTTTTTTTCCTTGAGAAATTCTAGAGCACAAATCTCATGTAGGGTTTGTTTGTTTCTAAAGAATTTTAAATCATAGCTATGTAATATAGCAAAGAGTTAGCAAAGTGTTTTTAGAAATTGGGTTAACTAGTAGTTTATGGACATACATACTATCATAACCATTTATAATTAGCTAAAATAATAAATTTATAGTAAAATAAGAAGAAAAAAATATTTTTCTTAATCTCTCCTCAAAACACATCACCATAATAGTAGTTTTCATTTCATTTCACATTAACATGAATTATATTTCTTATATTATAATAAACTCTTGTAACTTGTGTATGAAATAAATTTATAGATATAATATTTTCAATTATTTATATCATAAATATTTAAATATGTGTATTATAATGTACTAATAATAATAATTTTTTTTGGTAAGTTTGGTTAGACTGCATCTTTATTATGTCTTATATGTCATCTAGATCCAACAGTCAATTGAATAACCATATATCCAAGACCAGGTCAACAAAGTGACAATAATAATATATACTCATTTAAAGCACCACATAATTAATATTGTTATTATGAATATTGAAATATTTTATCCAAGGATGTAAGTGAAATATTTTTTGAAATACAACATATCAACTCTAGGTCGAGAAAAAATATTACAGATATCCTTAATATTATATCATAATATAAATAAATAAACTGAAAAACAAACTTAGTAATACTAGTAACATTTTATAATTATTTTAATTAAAAATATTATATACATCCTTCCTATTAAATTGTTAAATACACCTCATATCACAATAATTAAATCACATGAGTAATAATAAATTATTTTTCATTTGGTTCATTTGATGTAATTTGAATGGGTTTTTCTGGGTTCGAGAGTGGTTCCAAACTTTCCTTTCCATTTCTGATAGCCATGTTGTGATGGGATTCATTCTTGATTGAGCTTGGGATTGCTGGAAACTTTTTTGATCCAGGTGAGTTGGTCTCAAAGAAATCCCAAGAGTTGGTGGTGGAGATGGATATCTCTGTGAATCCCTCAACATGTGGGTGGAGAGAGGAAAATTCTTCATGATGGTGAAGGAATTCTAAGGCATCCAAGTTGGGTTTGGTTTTGTGATCTCGGGACTAGTTTAGATGAGATCAAGTTAGTGTGAGGGTGGAGGTGCTTTAACCTATGGATTCTCTTGGTTGTTTGGGCATTGGTTTATCCCATGAGATCCTACATTCACTCTTGGAATATGGAACAACCTTTATTGGTCGAAATAAATATTTGGTCCAACTCAATCTATGGTCCGGTGGTACATGGAAGTCCCTGACATGGTTCGATTTCACATATGATTGATAATAGATATTTTCCTTTTTCATTCATGACTAATTACACTTGTTATTTTGTGCCTTTAATTGCTGTTCTATAATATTTAATTATCTGGTCATATCTTGGTTATAAGCACGGTTTTATGATAGATTCAAGTTGTGGCCCTTATCATGTTTTTACTTATAACTGAAGGGTTAATGAATTCATGACCTAATAGATGTTATTGAAGCTATTGTGAGAGAGAATTATATCTTCTTGATGTTTCTCAGATACGTTTCAGATCTCTATGTTTAGATATGAATTCATCACCTGAGATTTCATGTTTACTATGTTTTTCATAGAATGAATTTCATGGTTAGGCCTTATTTTTTCAAGTACTTCATTAAGTTTTGTGTTAGAGGATTTTTCCTTGTGTCATTTATCATTCTAAAGTTTTTTTTCAAGTTCTAGGAAGTAACTTCTAGTCTAGGCTTGAAAAGGTGGCACATAGTTTGGGGTATTAGTCATAGAATTGGATGACACACACTAAAATCACACCCTTTCATTGGTTATGAATGAAAATAGATTATTTTAGTCACATGGATACAGGCTTGTGCATGTAACAGGGAGTTTAAATTAGTGAAAAATCAAGTTAACTCGGGTTTTAGGAACCTGGAAGGGTGGTATAGCTCTTGGGGGTCCTATAGCACCTAAGGGAAGTTAGTAAGGCCTTGTTTTGTCAACTCCATTTCCTTAAGGTTATCTAAGAGGTTAATTCATGTCATAGTAGCCCTCAACTCATCCTTACCCTCCGAATGGTGGTTAAAGTCAGTAGATATGGTCAGAGGCATTTAGAGAGTGGTATAGGAGCATGGTTCAACACTTGGGCTGGATGGGCTGGTTGCATGTTGTCATGCATGCATTTTCATGATTAAATTTGTTGTGCATAATGTTATTGCATGTATTTTATATCATCCTAATGATATTGGTATGTTATGATGTTTATGCTTTGGCTAATACAGAGCAAGACATGTTAGTCATTAGATCAAGATTGTATCATTGGACCTCGGGGTAAGAGAAAATACTCATACATGTTTGTATGTTGGGTATCCAGGTATGTTGGTTAATGGTTTGTATATTCCTTTTTATTATATGCATTCTTGTAGTATCATTTTCTTATGTTTTCATGCATAATAGATGTTATTTGTTCAGTGCAGTCATATGCACATTCATCGGCTAGTCATGCTTGGTAGTAATTTGTTATTGTATGAATTGCATTATTATGCATGATGATTATGGTCATTGCAGTTTGATATTGATGTATATGTATCACGTTAATCATGACTGGCTTATGAATATGATTTTGGTCAAGGTATTCAGGTATGATTCGATATAGTTGTGGTATTGTGTCGTACTAATCTCAACTAACTTGTTCATATGTAATAACCTCCCCTGTGATACATCAATGTATGAGTTTTATTATGTCGACTATTAGTCTTTGAGTGCTTGATTATGTCATCTATTTGGTGTTTTAATGTTTTTTTTCTATTATGTTGTCTATATGTTGTTTGATTGTTTGATTAATTCCATGATATGAGTGTGTGTCTATAATATTGCATGAAGGAATGATCTTCTTTTAAGACAGTCGTATTAACACATTATGTGCTCATGTGGTTGGTATACACTTGAGTGTTAGTCGGTTCTAGTTGTAGTGTGCAAAATATTTCCTATGAGTTGATTACAAAATCGTTTTTTGTCTTGTTAAATGTAGATTTCAATTAGATGCCAAGTCTTGATCTTTCGAACATATGATTGACATGTGTGAATAGATTCAACAAAAAAATCTTGGTATTTTCATGACAAGATAACAATTTATTTTTTTATTTATAACTAAAAAAAGTGTGATGTGATAGCAGATCATAAGACTCAATTACAAAAAGGTAAAAGGTAAAAGAAAATTATTGGGTGACAATCCCTTGGGATATGTTTGTAGACCGCAATTCCAAATGAAGAAGTGCTTTGCATGAATACATAAAGTATTCTATATATTGATTCTGTTTGGCATTAAATATATATGTGCTATATTCATGAACATGTATTTGATAGGTATAACATATGGACTTTAGTTATATCTGGATTATGTTAGGTCCCTGTAATACTAGTGTAGCCTCTTATTTTTATTATTAATGTATCCCCCTTTTTGTTATTTTTTTGCCCATGTAGTCCCGATAGTGTTATTATTGTGTCCCATAGAAGCCCACTATTATTATTTCTATGCCATTACATTATTATTGTGATGTAGGGTCTAATTATATTAGGACCCCTTAGACTCATATATATATGTATATATATATATATATATATATATATATAAAGTAGATTTTTGTCATTTGAATCATCCAAGAATTATTCATTTATGTAATTTAGTAGTAGGTTTCCTCCACAAAGAGGCTCATTTCTAACTCGTTAGTATATATTTTATTCTATTTTGTTAGCTAGTTGCATAACATTTACTATTAGAGCTTGGGATTCTAGGGTTTTGCTTCTTCAAACAAGTCATCTTGCAATTTTTGCTATAACTCTTTTTAGAAGAGGCTTCAAAAGCTAATTTTTCTACCACGTGGAGTAGAAATTGTGATGAACTTTGTGTAAAAATTTCATATTTTGGTTCACTGTATTTTGGGATATATGATCTATAAACATTATGGTTTTGGGAGGCTCCCGAATTTCATCTCAAACAGGTTACCGAGGGAAAGGTTTCATAACTTCTGTTTTGTGCATCGGATTGGAATTATATAAAATTTTGTCGAAAGCGAATGAACTGTACTTTCTTTGGTATCGATTTTATATATAAAGGTCGAAACAATGACACATGGCCCGTCGTACAAATTCTCTCTACTGAACAAATCCATAATTAGGTCATTGTGGGACATCAAGCATAACATTACCATGAAGAATTCAAATTAGGTCTGACCTATGTCATTGGAAAGGAGACTCATAGGGATACTATAATAACGAAGCTCAGATATTGGGGATATGAAATCACAAAGATACATTAGTTGCAATATCGAGCTCCTCAAAAGTAAGACAAATGTGTGTATCGTCTTTTCAAAATTGCATAACTTTTGTTTCAAAAAATAGATTGAAGTGATTTCAAGGGTATATTGAAGCATAGATATTAGTATTTGGTTCTAAATTCATCCAAAAATAATTCCACACCTATTAAGCCCTCATAAAGCTCTACTATGGTGCATGAAGAAGAAGAAGTGCAACATGATATATCAAAATTATGAGACCAAGTGCAAAAAATTTCTCCCTCACAAAGAGTAACCAAAATTGAAATGGAAGCTAAAATGGATGGTTTGAAGAAATACATGAATGGATTGAAGAATGGCGTGGAGTATAAGATCGATGGTATAGAAGGAAAACTGAAAGGTGACATGGAATACATGACAAATGGTCTAAAAGTAGACATGGAAGGTTTGAAATAATGTTTGACAAAGTTTCTACAAGAAGTGATTCCTAATGGTGAAAATGTATTGTACGAAATTGATGACGAGAATAAAAGAAATTTTAATCATGATTTTCTTGATTCTATTATGGCATTTAATAACCACCATATTCCAAAAATTCGATATGAGAAAGTTTGATGGCAATGATCGGGTAACATGGATAATATAGATGGAGCAATATTTTGATCTCCGTAATGTGAAAAAAAAACAAAAGGTACATATTGCAACTTTATATTGAGAACTCAGTCAATTTGTGTGGTATTTATGGCTTTGTTTCCATAAACCACTTGCCCTATGGTAAATTTTTGTGGAGGAAATCATATCACATTATGAGGATACCAAGAGAAATACCTTCTTTAGTGAATTGATAAATCTGAAACAAAAGGGTTCAATGGTAGAGCACATTGAGGAATTCCAAAAATTGAATATCAAGGTAGCGAATATTCCAAAGAAGAATAATATTAATGTATTTATAGGAACATTAAAGGATAACATTCAACATGAGGTTTGCCTTTGGGAACCTTATTCATTGTAGAAGGCATTTAGGGTGGAAAGAAAAATTGAAAGCAAAACTATGGCAACAATGAAGTCTAGCAATCACAACTATAAATATGGAAATGTTGTTTCTCATATCCATCCACAACCTACAATGTTGAAACCACAAAAATTGGAGAAAAAAAGAGAAAAGGGGCTTTGTTATAGTTTTGATAGAAAATATAGTAAATGTAATAAGTGTGCTAAGAAGAAATGATTTTACATATATTGTGAAGAGGAGGAATAAAAGGAACAAGAAACATCAAAAGAGGAGGATATACACACGAACAAACCCGAGAGAAGGAATAAATGAATCCAACCATTTCTTATAATGCATTGGTAGGAATCACCACTCCTCAAAATCTCAAGATAGAAGGATATATCAAGAAAAAAAATTAATAGATTTGATTGATTTGGGTAGTACACATAATTTTATTCAATTTAAGATCGACAAAGAATTGAATTTATTCCTATATTCATCACCATAATGTCAAGTAATATTTGGAAATGGAGGAGCTATAAATTACTCTAGAAAGTGCCATAATATAAAGCTAACCATGGGGGGATATGTATTGAATAGTCCAATGTTGTCGATTCCAATGGGTGGTGTTGATGTTGTATTAGGAGTCCAATGGTTACAATATTTGGGGACTATAGCTTTTAATTTTCAAAAAATTTTCTTGAAAATTTATTGGTAAGGAAAGGAAGTTGAATTATGGGGTATCGTAGGGAAACTGGGAAAGATAATCAGCTGAAATGTCATGAAAAATATTTTGAAGAAAGAACAATGAGGTGTAATTGCACAATTATGCTCACTACAAGTTTAAACATTGAAATTATTTGTTTCTCCAGATCTCCAAATGGTCTTGGAAAATCATTCCAAGCTGTTTCAGACTCCCAATGACCTCCCACTTATTTGTGATCATGGTCATGCTATTCATTTAATCCAAGAAGTGTTCCTGCAAACATCATTCCTTTCAGATATCCTATTGCCAAAAGAGAGAAATTGAACGTATGATTGAAGAAATGCCATAGGTTGGTATAATTCAACCTAGTCAAAGTTCTTTATTTTCTCCAGTGCTATGGTTGCATAAGAAGTGTGGATCATGGCACATGTGCCGTATTATAGGGAGCTCAACAAGCTCACTATATAAGATAAATTTTCCATTCCTATCATTGATGAATTATTGGAGGAATTACATGGGGAAATTTACTTCACCAAGTTGGATATTCATTGAGGTTATCATAAAACCAAAATGAAGATTGAAAACATTCTTAAAGCAACATTTAGAACTCATGAGGGTCATTAGGAATTTTTGGTCATGCTTTTTGGCCTTACCGATGCACCTTCTACATTCAAAGGGTTGATCAATTCCATTTTCAAGCCATTCATTAGAAACTTTTTGTTAGTATTTTTTGATGATATACTAATCTACAACAAGTCTTGGGAAGATAATTTTCAACATGTTGATAGGGTGCTCAAACTATTGGAGGAGGAAATATTATATGCAAAAACCTCCAAAATTTTCTTGGGAGTATAGGAGGTGGAATTTTTGGGTCATATTGTATCTCTTGAGGGTGTTAAGATATACCCTAACAAATTTAAATCGATTAAGGAATAGAAAATACCCATAACCCTAAAGCATCTGCGAGGATTTCTTGAATTAACATAGTATGATCACAAGTTTTTTAATAATTATGGGATATTAACAGCACCTCTAATAGAATTATTGAATAAAGAAGCATTTTATTGGAATACAGAAGCAACTAAGGCCTTTGAACATCTTAAAGAGGAAATGTTACAAGCATCGGTTTATCTCCGCTAGACTTCATAAAAACCTTTATTGTGTAATGTGATGCCTCAGGTAACAGAATTGGTGTTGCTTTAATGCAAGAAAAAAGACACAATTGTTTTCAAAGTCATCCAATCAAATTAAAGTATTTATAGAAAGTTATTTATCAGAAGGAAATGTTGGAAATACTACACGCACTAAAGAGATGGTGACCTTACATAACGGGAAGACACTTCAAGGTAAAAACATATCAGATAGTATTAAATACCTTTGGGAATAAATACTATCTTCAAAAGAGAAGAAAAAATTGGTCACAAAGATGTTGGGTTATGACATTGAAATCATATAGAAAAAAGGGAAGCTAAATGTTGTTGCAGATGCACTATTAAGAAAGGATGAGGACGTGGAAGAATTGATTTGTGCCATTTATATTATCCAACCAGATTGGATAACCAAGGCAAGGGAGGAGCGGAAGAATGAAGAAGAAGTGTGGACACACATTCTAAAATTGCAACAAGATCCAAGTACATCTGATAGATTTAGCTGGAAAAACGATTCATTATGGTACAAATATCTCTTACATCTTTGTAAGAATTCCCAAATAAAACTATATATTGTTTTCGAATTGCAAACCTCTCCCTTAGGATGACACTCGTGATTTTTAAAAACTTACAACAGGGTCAAGAAATATTTTTTTTGTGATGGCCTTAAATCTAATATTTAAAAGTTGGTGGTAGAATATTTGATGTTCCAACAAATTAAATTTGAGACAATTAAGACCTCGAGTTGGCCACAACATTAAAATGTTCCATGTCAACGTTGAGAGGAGGTTTCAATGGATTTTATCATAGGTTTACCCAAGTCTGAAGGAAAGAGTGTCATCATGGTGGTAGTTGATATACTTACCAAGTATGCACACTTTTGTGCAATATCCCATCCATTTAAACTCAACAAAGTTTCTACTTCATTAACGGAAACAATTCAAAAGCTACATGAAAACCAAAAAATGATTGCAAGTGAAAGAGATCCCACTTTCACTACACATTTTTAGATGGAATTATTTTCATGTCTAGGTACTCAAATAGCTCATAGATCATCTTATCATCCTCAATCTCATGGGAAAACTGAGATAGTGAACAAATGCTTGGAATGATATCCTTGTTGCTTTGTACCTAATAAATAAACACAATGGGTCAATTGGTTACCTCTGACTAAATGGTGGTATAACACTTCCTTGCACACTGGAGGAAAAATGACCCCATTTGTGTCACTTTATGGATATGATCCACATTCCATCACTTCATATTTAAGAGAAAATTCAAAGGTTCAAGAAGGAGAAGATAACATCGAGCATCAACAAAAAGTTCTCCAACTCTTAAAGGATAACATAACTTTGGCGCATAATCAAATGAAACAACATGAATATTAACATCGTATAGATAGAAGTTTTGATTTAGGGGATCAGGTATTTTTATGGCTACAACCATGCAAACAAATGTCCCTCAAGCAAGCTAAGAAGGATAATAAATTATCGCCAAAGAATTATGATCCTTACAAGGTGTTGCAAATTATAGGCACTATGTCATACAAATTAGAGCTTTTGGAATCCTCCCAAGTGCAAACAATTTTCCATGTTTCATGATTAAATAAGGTTATAGGTGAAAAACTCCGAGTTCAAGCAATATTTCCGGAACTTGATCGTGAAGGAAAATTAATACTGGAACTTGAAGCAGTCATGGAAGCAAGAACTCGACAACTACATAATCGATCAATTTCAGAATATCTCATCAAGTGAAATAACCTAACTACTGAAGATTCCACATGGGAGGATGATAATTTTATACAGAAGAATCCATAACTACTCAAGCATTGAAGATTTTTATTTTTTATTTTTAAGGAGAGGGACATGTTAGGTCCCAATAATAATGTGTATCCCATTATTGTTATTATTAGTCGAGCACCCTTATTGTTATTGTTGTGCCCATGTAGTCCCCATAGTGTTATTATTGCTCCCCATAGAATCACACTATTGTTATTGTTGTGCCCTTACATTATTATTGTTATGTAGACTCTAATTATATTGGGACCCCTTATACTCCTATATATAGAAGGTAGGTTTTTGTCATTTGAATCATCCAAGAATTTCTTATTTATGTAATTTAAATTAGGTTTCCCCCTCAAAGAGGTTAATTTCGAAGTCATTGATATATTTTTTCTTGTATTTTGTCAGCTGGTTACATAAAATATTCATCAAGGGATTAGAGTCCCTTGAGGGATGATATATGTAAGTGTTTGGTTACAAGGAAACGTGTCTGGAACAGTAAGGTAAGGTAACCAATATATTTTTATGTTCATTTATACACTGAAAAATATGTGTTTATTGCAGTATGATGCAGGGGATTGCATGAAAAAGATATTTTTATGAAATCTTGCATAAGACCTAGGTAAAGATTTTCTTTGGAAGCATTGGGAACCAATCGGGATTGAGCCATGGTTTCTATTTATAGTCTTGTGCTTTAGATACTTTGTGAATTGTTTTCACTTGACTTGCAGGTTTTTTTATGTCCAACGCATGGCCATGCTACTTTTTTATGATGTCATGTCGCTATTAGTTTTTCATGGTTTTTGTTTTCATTGCTTTTGGCTCTTTCCTTTTATGTTTTTCGGGTATTTGGAATTGGTGGGAAAAAGGGAAGGTTAAAGGAGCTCGAGGAGAAACGAATGAAACCCAACAGGTAATGTAAGACCTCGATGAAGCTCAGTGCATGTAGAAGGGAAACTGAAGGCAAGAATATGAATACTAGCTAGATTGGTTGGGTCCATTGTGGGAAATGGAAGGTGGTAGGATAGTCATGATAAATGTAATCAGGAAAGATAAAGTAGCTATATTTGAGGTGCCATATACCTTGGCTATGTTGGTAACTATTTTTATCAATGTTTCACATGTTGTACATGAATAAAAATATTTTTGTTAACCTTGACCTTATGAAATCCGGTAATTGTGTTGTGATAATGATTCTGTTGATGTCTATACATGTATGTACGTCATTGACTGACATGGTTTTCATGGATCATGGTTATTTTATGCTAATGTTTATATGTATAAATGTATGTATGTATGCATCTCATTGTCTAATAGGATTGTCACAGATAATTCATGTGGAGGAATGATTGCTTATGCATATGAATGGAATGAAGTTATTAATATTATGTAATTATACAATGTTTATGTTTATGTTATGGATAGGTAATGCTAAAGGATACATCCACGGGATGAGTTAAATGTGATTTCTGGCATGTTGGGACAAGCATTAATAGTGGAGAGACATTAGAATCAAGGTTGCTTGCTAGAGTCAGTGTGTGGTCTCTGGATCTACAATACTACTATTCTATAATATTTTTTTTTGTACATGTTGGATATGTAGTTTTGTCTATAGATGATGTTGAGCGCATGTTGGATATGTAGTGTTGTGTATATATGGCTCTTTGTACATATTTCATATGCGGTGTTTTGTACATATGGCATGGTGTACATTTTTTACATATGGTGATATGTACGTATGGTGTTGTGTGAATTTTTGTAGATGTGAAGTTATGTGCATTTGGAGTCGTGTACATGTTGTGCATGGGGTGATGTGTGCAGGTGGTGTTGTGTAAACGTCATGAAAGTGGTGTTGTGTACATTTGGTATTGTGTACATGTTATACATGTGTTGTTGTGTACATTTCGTGATATGTACATGTGATGTAGGTGGTGTTGTGTACATGTGGTGTTTTGTACATTTCATGCATGTGGTTATGTGTATACATTATGCAGGTGGTGTTATGTACATGAGGTTTTGTGTGCATGTTTTTCATGTAGTTCTATGTACATGTGGTACTCTATTATGGGTATTGTGTAGTCCTTCTATCATGAAATGTGTATTCATGGTACTCTACAGTGTGTAGATATATGTGTTGTGTTGTAAATTAGGTGTAGGTGTATTGGTTGTGTTACCAGGTGTAGGTGTATGTGGTGTTGTAAACTAGACGTAGTTGTATGTGTTGTTTTGTACACCATGTATGTGTATGTATTGTATAATTTGTTGGGACAAGAAGGTATGGGGTTTTTTGTATTCCCTTGTAATATCTATGGAGGGTTAAGGCAATTCACTCTCTGGATGAACTTTTTGATGATATTGAGGGTTGATGCGGTTTATTCTTGGGATAACTTTGTTGATATTGAGGGTTGAGGTGGTTTAATCTCTGGATGACCTTGTTGTTTCTGTTGAGGATTGACATGGTTTAGTCTTAGGATAAACTTGTTGTTGAAGTTGAGGGAAGAGGCGATTTAGTCTCCAAATTCCCTTATTGCTGAAAGAGAATTCATTGGGTGCTTGTCATGCTTGGAAAATGATTCAGTGTGTGCACAGATAGAATAAAGAACAAAGGTAGAAGCAAACAATCATTTGAAGGAAATGTATTTTATTCTAGTTTGACTCTGCATTTGATCTATGATTTTGGTTTATGATGGTTGCATGTGATTTATGATTATGATTTATGATGGTTTTTTTTTAAGCTAACTGGATGTGATATGTTTATACATGATTATTTTATCAATCACTAATTTGATTTGGAAGTGATAGGAAGTAAACATAATTGCAAGTCACCTTATTGGCGGGCCACAAATGAGGTATGATTTGAATTTATTTTAATTTATATTGAATCTAATGGAAATTATGTGCTTGGTATAGGAGAGCATGGAAATTCCCATTTTTGGAGGTTGAAAAAGCCTAGTGTGGGTGGTTGAAACTAATTATGAGAATTAACAACAACAACAAAAGGAATTGGAGTGACCAGTAGTACGTTGGGAAATAATTTTAGGAGCATGGTCATTGTTTAAAACTGATACCAAATAATGAACATTTATTTCCATGAGCATTCTATGATCAATATGATGGTTTTGAGGAATGGATATGCCTTGGTTTTTGGACCTTCTGATGTGAGGAAACCTTGCCAAGGGATGGAAAACCCAGGATAGGGGATGTCAGGGAACTTGGAAGGTGAGTAACTCCATGGAATGGGGACATTATATTGGCTCAAGAACTATGTAGAAGAGAATGGAAGGATAGGGAATTGATTTTTTTTGTCCTTAGCATTTCTAGATGGGATCATGTGCACATTAGGAGTGTTCCATGAAATAATGAGCCGATAATTATTCACTTACGGAACAAGTAGCACAAGGACCATAGCAAGGATCGTAGCACTAGACATTGGATGCATTTTTGACCTTGTAAGTGTATTATGGACTTCCTTAGAGGGACGTTAATCCTATTATTAGTTTGAGGGTATAGGTGTGAGCCTACGGATTCCCTTGTTTCATGTGCAGGCACTATGTTATTTTTTTCTAGTTAGAGGAAATGTGCATATGTATATATGTTTATTTTATCATGAATATTGTATCAATATGGATTTACAAAGCTCCATAATCAATGTGATTAATTTTTGTTTGAAGGAAATGCACATAATTATATGTGGTTGTTATTGTAAATATCGTAATGATCTCAGTTAGAAAGCTCCAATATGCGGTACGATTGTCATGTTGTTATGTTTTTCATGATTGTTTTGCTTCTGAGTAGGTTGTTCATTGTAAATATTGCATCAAGTTTTGTTATGAATATGCATGGGAAATATGTTTTTTTTAATCAGCCCATTGGTTTATAGGATTCATTGAACACCGAAGTTGTTTCTACCCTAAGTGGTACGGTTCTATAAGAGACCCGAGCTAAAGGAAAAACTAAAACAAGGCCAGGGGACACATACTACAAGATGAATGTTGGGTAAAACATCCTAGTGGGTTTAAATTTAGGTTTATTATGGCTAAGGTAAATTGGCAAAGGAAATGTAAAACAGGTTGTTTAGTAAAAAATGTATTTTTTGCGTTTATTTATGAAAATAGAAGAAATTATGATAAAAGGAAGGTGAAAGGTCACAGGTTGCATGTGGGGAGTAAATTGAATGAAAATAGAGTGGAAATGAAGAAATTATAGACATCAATAATAAAAATTATTCTAAGCATAAGTTTGGAGCCTTTTCTCAATTTCGTTTTGGAATTGGTTTCTCAAAGGAGAAGGGCACTAAGAGCATAAAATAAGAAATCAAGCAAAGGAAAGAAAAGGAAAGGAAAGGAAAGTAAATGAAAACAAGGATCAAGCAAGGAAATGTTTGATCAAGTGGCTTGAATGGGAATACTTGCAGGTAAAAGGTTACATGTATGATTTCCTATCTTGTTTTTGCATGCATGGTATATAAATGTGTGTATTTGGTTCATTTACTGTCATTTTCATGGGTTTTTTTGGGTCCACGGTAGCTTCATATTTTCCTTTCTATTTCTACATATCCATGGTCTGATGCAATTCATTATTGATTAATATTTGGATTGTTGAAAGCTTTTTGGATCCTGGTGAGATGGTACGAGAAAAATACCAACGTTTGTGGGTGGAGATGGATTTCTCCAGGAAGCCCTCAATAGATAGGTGGAGACAGGAAAATTCATCAAGGGATGGTGAAATAATCTTGATGCATCCAAGCTCGGTTAGGTTTTGTGATCTCTAGACCAATTAAAGTGAGATCACAGTAGTGTGAGGGTGGAGGTGATTTGACCTTTGTATTCACTTATTTTTTTATTCATCACTTTATCCCATGATATCCCACATTCATGCTTGAAATATGGAAAAGGGGTGATTGTATGAATGAAAGATTTGGTTCATCTCAACCGATGGTCGGATGCTACATTCAAGTCCATGACTTGGTTGGATTTTTCATATGATCGGGAAAAGATATTTTCCATTGATATTCATGAGTAATTACACTTTATTATGTGGATTTAATGGTTTTTATATCATTTTTGTTTATTTGGTTATTTGTTGGTTATAATCATGCCCTCACGACAGAGTCAAGTTGTGGCTCTTATCATGTTCTTAATTGTAACTGAAGGGTTAATGAATGCACGACCTAATAGATGTTGTTGTACCTATTTTGAGAGTGTATTAGACCTTTTTGACATTTCTTAAATAATTTTCAGATCTCTATGTTCAGATATGCATTCATGACCTGCAGATTCCATGTTTATTATGTGTTTTATGGAATGAATGTCATGGTTGGACCTTCTTACATCAAGTCCTTCATTATGTTTTGTGTTAGAGGTTTTTTCCTTGTGTAATTTATCATTCTAGAAAATTTTTCCAAGTTCTAGGAAATAATGTAAAGTCCAACCTTGAAAAAGGTGGCACAAATTTAACATTCTCAAGCACAAAATAGGTAGAAAAAAATTGCAGGTGCACCCTTGCGTTGTTTATGCATGTTACTAGAGGCTTTTAGATGCATGGATGGAGGCTTCTATATGAGAGTGGGAGATCACATCAGTAAAAAAGAAAGTTAAATCAAGGTTTGCGAACCTGGAAGGGTGGCCTATCTCTTGGGCTTCTTGGAGCACCTCAGAGAAGCAAGTAAGTTCTTCTTTGGTCGACTACATTTCCTTAAGGTTATATAGGAGTTTGAGTCATGTCATAGTAGCCCTCAACTCATGTTTACCCCAGGAAGGCTGGTTTTAGTGGGTAGATGTGGGAGGATCCATTTACATATGGAGTGCCTTTGGAAGGTTATCAATAATTAATTTAGGGTGGTAGGCTTAGCTCTTAATCACAAAATTTGATCCTAGAGGAGTGGAAAAAGCACTAAAGAGCTTACTCATTAAATTAGTTGCTAACAATAGGAAGAATACCTAGGTATGAATTTTGAGGTGCTAAGTGGAATGAAAAGGATGTCATTTGGCATGATAACATCACCATAATGATAACATGGCATGATCTAGATTTATGCAAGAACGAAATAGAATACAGAAATAACCATAAATATAGAGATGCAATGGAAATAATGCATCACTTCATTAATATCAAATAACAGAAATATGCTTACAGACATAATGGAAATAAAATAGCTAGGGTGATGGTAGCGAATCTCTGAGAAGAGATATGGTGGCTACAGACCTATGAACTGTGTTACAATGAGGCTCGAGGGCCTATTTATTATTTAGATATAATGGAAAAATTGAAACATCCAAAAACCTAACTCTAGGAGATGAAGCGGCAAAATTGTGGGTCTAGTTTGGGTAAATTGGTGTTTTAACTTCCCGGGGGTGTAACTTTGGCATCCGATCTCTGTTTAACATGCTCAATAGCTGGTTAGAAAGATATATATGAGGAGTACAACTTTTGATGTGAGAAAAATTGGTCCATGGACCCATGTTGCTCTCAGTTTTCCCAAAAAACGTCGTTTAGGGCCTTAAAATGGCTCCAGAAGTTCAGGACCCGAAAAACTGCTAAAAATAGTAAGTTGTGCCGCAACTTAAAAACTGAACGAACTGATGGTGGGGTTCAAATGGAATAGGTGGGTGGCAACCAATATCCACCTAGATCATTAAGGCCCCAAAACGGCTCAAATAGTGCAAGACCCGAAAACCTGCTAAAAATAGTAAGTGGTGTTGAATGTGAAAAGTTGCAAGAATTGATGGTGTGGGTCCAAATGGATTAGGTGGGTGGACACCGATATCCACCTAGATCATTCCTCCCTCCTTTGGAAGCAATGGCCCCATTGAATTGAGATCCTTCCTGGGATAAAGCAAATTCTATTGAATTGGGTATTAGATTTGTTGAAGATGTCATGGACCTGTGGGCAGAAATGATGAATGTGTTTAGTAAATTTGGTTTCTTTCTTAGCCTCAGATACTACATGTGCGGATTCTGTATGTGTATTTGTAGGAGGTATGGCAACATCAGGTGACGGTGCATTTAAGGTCAGATCAATGGAGTGCTTGTCCTGATAGTGTAGAGGAACCTTTGTGAGTGAGGAGAAAATTTCCTCGTATTCCTCCATGAATTTTTCCATCAGTGCCAGCTGTGTAGGGGAGGCCTGTTTTGAGGTCGTGGCCAAAATATTCTTCTTTCACTGTGAGCGAGTTGTAAGGAAAATGAATTTCCTTGTTTGGGAAACAATCTTACTACGTTGTTTTGCAGTAATCAACGAGATGACAGGAGGCAGTACTACCTCTGGTATCCTGTACAAGTTATTTCCCAAAGTAATAATAACAGCATGAGGCCTACACTCATACAGAGCATGTCTCCTCCACAATTATGGTTGGCCCAATATTACATCAGCTACGTCAAGAGGAGCAACATCACATAATACCTCATCTATGAATGGCTTGATGTTGTACAGAAGGTGGCACTGTTGGAAGATGTAGATATCTCTCCTTGGGTGAAGCCGCTCGATGGTATATGGCTGTGGGTGTGCTATGGTCAGTAGGCCGAGCCGCGACACGACCTCTGCTGAAATGAGGTTCTTTTAGCTTCTGCTATCGACAAGAAATTGCAGCGGAGAACCCTTCACCCACATTTGCGAATGGAAGAGGTGCTCCCCCTCCTCTAGATCCTCTGGGTCCTCCCTCTGTATCTTGGTGGTGGCAACAATGGCAGTGGGATCCACAACAATGATATGCTTCCCTTTTTCATTTCCTTTGTCTAGTTCTCACTCAGGATCAGAAAATGAAACTAATTCAGGTGCCTTTAGTTCGACCACCAATGACTGTTTGGCCTGAAACTCGTTTGTGCTATGAGTGGGGCTGTTATGAAATTCATAGCACTTCCCTGTGTCCTTATTTTGATTTCTGGTGTTTTTCTGAGTAGCACTGCTTTTGCCTTGCCCCTTGTTCTTTGATTCAAGGGCACCTTTTAGATTCATGGATCCAAAGTCTCGCTTCTTCTGCTTAAATTTTTTCTTGATCTTGGCAGCATAGTGATATGCCATGCCAAGCGATGTAATGTCGAGGAAATAAATTTCCTCCTGAATGTGATTGTGTAGATAGACATGGTACCTGAGCACCAAATGTCTCTCTGAATCTTTAATACCCAACTTTGTGGACAGGGTATGGAACAGATTCGTCATTTCATGCACATCTTGATCCCTTTGTTGCCGCAACATCGTCCATTGGATGTATTTGTCCTCATAGCTCCCCACGAGGTAATATTTTTCCTTGATGTCTTCTCAGAACGAATTCCAAGTGGATGTGGCTGAGAACAGAGAGGGTTCCCCTTCGTCCTCTTGCTCACGGTAGGTTTCCCATGAATATTTGACATGGGGGGTGGCTTTGAGGAGTGAAAAAATAATATTTTCTCGGTCAGAGAAATCATGGACTGAGAAATACCCTTCCAACAAATTCAACCATCTATCTACAACGTCTACATCTATTTGGCCTTAAAATACAGGAATATCAAAGTTTACCTGTACCTTGAAGGGAGTGGCACCTCCAGAATGGCTATTGGATGTAGATGCACCGTAGGTGGGCAATGGTTGAAGGATCTTAGCAAAGTTATCCATCATCACGTTCCTTTGTTTCCCGAGGGCCTCCTCAAGCAATATTTTGATAGGATCTCCTGCTCCCTCGTTTTTCTTTTCTTCCACCATGGGAGGTCGTCGGGGTTTACGAGGCTGATCTTGCAAGGGTTCAACTAGATTTAGTCCTAACTCCTTATACCTTGATCGCGTTGGGACATGCAAAGAAAAACAAAGAGAGAGCAGACCGCTATGATAGCACTGATCCGGATTTATGTAAGAAAACAACAGAATATCGAAATAACCATAAACATAGAGATGTAGCAGAAATAATGCGTCATTTCATTAATATCAAATAACAAAAATATGCTTACAGACATAATGGAAATAAAATAACTAGGGTGCTGGTAGCGAATCTATGAGAAGAGATGTGGTGGCTACAGACCTATGAAATATGTTACAGTGAGGCTCGAGGGCCTATTTATTATTAAGATATAATGGAAAAAATGAAACGTCCAAAAACCTAACTCTAGGAGATGAAGCACCAAAAATGTGGGTCCTGTTTGGGTAAATTGGTGTTTCAACTTCCCGGGGGCATAACTTTGGCATACGATCTTCGTTTGACGTGCTCAATAGCTCGTTAGAAATATATATCTGAGGAGTAAAAATTTCGATGTGAGTAAAATCAATCTATGGACCCATGTTGCTCCCGGATTTCCCAAAAAAAATCGTTTAAGGCCTCAAAACAGCTCTGAAAGTTCAGGACCCGAAAAACTACTAAAAATAGTAAGTTGTGCTGCAACTTAAAAATTGAATGAACTGATGGTGGAGGTTCAAACGGAACAGGTGGGTGGCCACCAATATCCACTTGGATCATTAAGACCCTAAAAGGGCTCCAGGAGTGTAGGACCTGAAAACCTACTAAAAATAGTAAGTGGTGTTGAATGTGAAAAGTTGCAAGAATTGATGGTGTGGGTCCAAATGGATTAGGTGGGTGGCCACTGATATCCACCTGGATCATGGTATCAAAAACCATGGTAAAGGAAGAGTGTCATGGATCATCAGATGATAGAGAGGATGATATTATATGAGTTAGTATTCGTTAATCAATTTCAAGCATTGATATAGTCAAAAAATGTTTTCTATAGCTAAATACCATGGATGTCTTCCCATGGTAATTGAATGTATAAAGCATAAAATTATAACATAACAATGTAACACATTTGTTTTTTATAAAGCACAATTGAGTTTTAATCTGGAATAATGTTGATAATGCAAAATTTGTGTCGTGAGATAATCTGAAGACATTGCATGATAAGTATAACATATGTTTACAATCTTTTTAAGTGCAACAATGTGGGACTATGCATGTGAGTATCTATAATTCGCTAAGAAAATAAGTTGTAACAGAGAGAAAATATTTTATTTAAGAATTTATGTTTGTACTAAAAAATATTATCTATCTAGTTGAGACAAATGCAACAAAGAATCTAAAAATTAAATTCAGGGTGTGTGGAGGTTCAAGTTTGAAAATGAACGAAAGAGGTATCTTGTAGGAAAATAAATTTGGTGATTGCATATCAGGGAGTATGTGTTTCATTCATTTTGGTGCTTGTAAACATTAGGCAGTGTGCTCTTCCTTCATGTCGGTACTTATAAATTTTAGGGGATCGGTTTCTTGTTCTAGCTGGTTCCAAAAAATTTGATGTAATAGTAGGTTGATGCCTACAACTAATCTCATACATAATATTTATGTTTTTATCCCTTCATATATTTCCATCTAAATATCGATGGTTCATGTGTGCATTTTGTTTGATTTAAAGTTATATGGTATATCTCATTTGTGATAGTGTGAATAATTTTGAAAAAATTGTTAATAATTTACATAATGTTGATTCACACCCCCTCCTAGTATTATCCTAGTTTCTATCATTGTCTACAATTATTGTTGCAAACTAGAATTGATGATATTGTTTGCTTCTCTTTCTAGAAGTGTATTTTTCATGTGTCCTACCACACTAGTTTTCTAATAATTATAAACTATGTTTTTTTCTAAAGAGGTGAAATAACTTACGTTATCTATTCTAAAAAAATTGTTGTATTTTTAGTTCTCTTTTCTTCCATATTTCTGATTTGTTTAGAAATATTAAACGCATGATATTTTCCTTTTTGTACATATACCCACAAATTTCTATACAAGTCATATATATATGTAGAAAAATATGACAATCCTCCAAAATAAAATATAGGGGATCCACCCAAAACATATAAATGAATGCAATCAATAATACCATTACTACTATAGTTTTATGCTTTAAACTTATATCTATATTATTTTTCAAATATCCAATGTTTGCAAAAATTCAATTCAAGGATTTCAAATTTAGAGGAGAAAATGAGCATAACATTGTAATATCCTTATATTCACCATTTATTTTTACATCTATACATTGATATAACTAGAAAGAAATAGTGTTAAACAAAAAACAATTTTCCTACCTTCTTCCATCTTCAAAATGTACAACAACCTCTTTAAGTAGATCTGATTTGTTAACGATTTTTTTGTGTATAAAAATTCCAAAATTTTCCACAATCATACTGTTGCCACATATCCAATGATGTTAAATAGAACATGATCAACAACCCACAACGATATTATATTTAGGGTATCTAGTTTCACCCACTCATCATCGGTAATTTCTACATGTTTTTTTCTCCTACCACCTAATTCCTTATGCGATCCATGCTGTACTAGAAGATCATGAATTTTTAATTTCAAAGATTCAAAATTATTTTTTCCATTAAAAAAATGAACTTCATTTTTAAGATTCATCATTATCCTCCATAAAAGATCTCCTTATGAATCAATTTCTTAAATGTGTCAATTTAGAAAATTAGACACTTTCAAAACCCTGTTTTTAGAAAACATTGTTTCTCAAACCCAGTTTTAAACCTTAATTGATAATTCAAGGTTTCTTTTTTAGGCTCTTTCCTACATTTCATTTATTACTCATTGAATTTTAGTTGGATTGAACGTTTCTCCTCATCCACGCATTCCTTTAGCATAGCTTAGGAATAGATTGGCCTTTGCTCTACTACCATAGGTTATTTCACCACAATAGGGGATTAACTCAGTTTCACTTTGTTTCAAGTCTTATTTAGTGGATATGGTTTCACATTAAATTTGTGTCTCTACACCCTTCTAACTAGAACTTGAGAAAATGGTTTAGCTCCTCTTAGGACCTTTTGGATATTATAAGAGTCTACAAATAACAGTTAAATATGTTTGACCGGAAAAAAGGCATGCTTGATCATACCATAATAGCGCATGGATCCATTTTATCCTTTGCATATGGTTATGGTTTCTATACACCAAAAAAACATGAATCCACATGAAAGTTATGCAACATGAATCCACAATTTCCTATGTTCCTTTATATACTACATCAACTTGAATCCCTATGTAAACTTATCCTTGACCGTATGTAATGGCCCCACACTCAGAAACATGAAAAAATCATGACACAACTTCTTCTCACTATGGCGTTGATATCACTTTTTGTTTTTTTTCAAATATATGGAAACATTTTAGCATAATAATAATGAAAAATATTGATAAATAGTACCAAATATTTAATGTGGTAAAAGCATAAGGATTTTTCAAGGAAACATCTATGTGAAAGGAAAAGGGATTTTTATTATTGAGT
Organism: Pinus albicaulis; assembly: GCA_034641835.2. Lineage (NCBI taxonomy): Eukaryota > Viridiplantae > Streptophyta > Pinopsida > Pinales > Pinaceae > Pinus > Pinus albicaulis. The sequence continues at coordinate 512,314,763 of CM076579.1, read as the reverse complement.
GTATATTTTACATTCAGGGTTACACCTTGAAACCTCATCTCTGAATTTTTATAAATGAATGGACATGGCTGATATGAAAACCCTTGGTCAAATCCCCTATTATAAATATTATAACCCTTTTTATTAAAATGAGAAAGGTGTGATAATTGTGACGTAGTTGCTAGATTTCGAGGAGGGATGATGATTGGGATTTGAAGGAAGGTTGATTGTTTTATGATATCCATGGTATGTTAGAAATTGTGGCTATAAATGGTCTAGTTATATAGTTAATGTAGCTGAAGAATTAGGATACAGGAGTCGTTCCCGTAATGGAAGGCATAGGGGCAACTGAATTCAACCAATGAAAAGTGAAAATGTGAGATTTCAAAAAAACATCCCCACAACCACATGAAAAATTAAAAAGGAACTATCATGATTAAGAAAAGTGGAGGAAATGGATGATCTATAAGTGTGGCATATGGAGTTGGTGTAACATCATCCCCACGACGACACCCATCTATAGAAACAATGGACGAAGAGTTATAGATATGAGTAAGGGGCAAGGAAAACACATTATATAAATAATATATGGTTCTAATAGTGATAGTGGAGGCCACAAATGGGCTTCTCGAGGAAGAAAATGAGAAGTATGGATCAATTCATACATTGGGCGGAATGGAGGCATTCATTCTATTCAAAAAGTGAAGAAAGTAAGAAAGGGGAAAGAAGAGAGAACTCCTCACAAAGAGGAAGAAAAGAAGAGGAAAAAATGGAACAAAGGGAGTTTTCTTGGTAGCAAACTAAATGAAGAAGCATAAGATAGTTTTTTTGGTGGAGGATAGGGAGTAGTGGTGTGCCTAGGGATTGAATAAACTACCAAGGGTATCTTTCCTTATGAATGAAGAACCCAATGGGAAGTGTGTGGATTGAGGAATCTACTAGTTACTAGACAAAGATACTCAAGTACATAAAGGCTAAGGAAGAAAAAAGTGTGGAGTTGGGCTTCGAACACTAGTCCTTTCCATCTTTGAAGAACTACCTAAAAATGGTGATCTATATGCTCGCTTGGTAGCTTATCCAATTGAGGAACATTTATGTATTAATGTCTCATCCTCCTATAATTAAGTGATGGTTTTCCTAAGGACTGAAGAATCCCACAAGTATCATTGGCCTTAGGGAACCATGGGAAATTTTTGGCATGATGAACCTACTAATATATTTATAGCTTGCTAGATAAATAACCTTCACATATTTGCATTAAAAATATTCTCCTATGACTAAGAGTAACGTGTATTTGGAATAACACAAACCGTTGGTAAACTTGTGGTTTGAAGAACCCACTAATATATTAGTAAATTTCTATATGAAGAACATTCTCATTTTATAATGAAAATATCCTCCTAGATTAGAGATGTGATTTTATGTGGCTACAAAGGACCCCATATTGAATCTAACCTACTTGGTGAAATGGGAGTGGGTAAACTGTTGATAAAATTGGAAGGAATTGATTACATATGCATTTGACTACCTAATTAGTTGGTGGGTAAAGGTAGGTTGCATTTGGAGTCCCTATTTTAGTTGAGAGTAATTTTTTATTTCATTTAGCCCTCCTACTCAAGCTATAGAATTTGGCTCAATGGTGATAATAACAGGTAAGATTATTTGCATCTCCTCAAAGGTTGGGTGGAGAGCTAGAGTCCCAGTGTTAGTTGCCAAGTATCTAATTTACAAATAAGTGTTATATTTCTCATGGTCAAATGTAGTAGGATGAAATGGATATGGTTATTTGTCCTTTTTAATCTAATTTTTAATGTTATGAGTGGGACTTCCTATATGTGCATGGACTTGATGTTTTCCCTATATATTTATATAAAATAAGGGTTGATTTGGAATTTATTTCCTCGACCTATATTTTAGTTTGAGCCACCTAAATGAATATTCGTGGTTAATGTATTCAATATTACATTATTACCACTAAGGGTTTTGTACTTTTTTATCGCCTCGTTGACAATAGATTTGTTAATACTATAAATTAAGTTTCCTATATAAACGAGGGACATTGATTTACTATGTGTTTCATGGATATATGAATGAATTTCTGTATGTGGGAATGAGATTTTTTCCATCCTAAATTATAGTCCTAAATGATATATCAATTGTTGTGTTATAATGAGTTTTTAAATGGCCTAAATGACCTAAGTTTTGGAAGATATTGTTAGATATTCATTATTGTTTAAGGCCTTATTAAATAAAATTGAACAACAATGGTTAGTACATGATTTTAGGCTTAGGAGAAAATAAACTCTTTATGCATGTGTATGCATTTTTGGCCTAGTTCTATGCTCAGGAAGGATAGAATGTGGGAATAATCATAGGTTGATTTATGCATATATGTGCATGGGTTGTAAGCTAAAAATTGATAGTGTTTAAATATATATATATATATATATATATATATATATATATATATATATATATATATATATACATTATACAAAAATATGTGTGTGTGTGTGTGTGTATTAAAGGCTTTTTCAACGCCTTGTTAAACCTTAGGAGAGATAAGCTAGTATGGAAGGGAGTCGAGGAAATCTTGATCCATATAGGTATATATTTATAATTATGTGTTGGGCAAGTTGAGTCTATGTTAAGCTCTAGAAGGATTTCCTGGAAGGGATTTTATATAGTTCATATATACATAAAATATTCGGTAGAGGCCCTGGGAAAAATCACTTTATACATTTATTTAACAATTGAAAAAGGAATCCAAAGCATACTAGGAACCTTAAATGAATTTTTCTTATTATCAAAAAAATGGTTAACACAGAATCCTTCAACATGGATCATCACACAAATCTTTGTGAGGGTTTTTTAGGGTTCTCCAAAATTCTCTAAAATTAGTTAGTGGAAGCCAACATAGGTGTCTCCAATATAATGTTGGAGGGTCCTTGAAGATAATTAATATTGATTGGTCCAATTAGTGGTACCCCAAGGAGGGGTGAAACCCCCTCATACCACACCATTATTACTGGTGCTCAAAATTTAGCAGAAGAAAATGTTGGATCTTCTTCAGGTACAAAATATTAGAAGGGAATCTAAGAATTGGGGGCTTTATGGAAAGTGTGAATGAAAGGGATATGATTCCCAAAGGCTACAACGAATATGAGGTTAGTGATCACCAACAACATTTTGGAGAAATCCTGATAATTTATGAAATATCATGCCCTGATCTATAAATTTATGGGCTGTTGTCTATTGAAACTTGATATCATGAAGTGGATTAAAAAAAAATGAAATGAAAAAGGATCAATGGAATTAAGATTAAGAGGCAAAGGTTTTTTTGAAATTATGTTTTCAGATCTGGAAGATCGAAAGTGAGTTTATGGAAAGGTTCCATGTTTCATGAAAAAAGAAGATGTTTCATGAGAGTTTCATAGGAGTGTTATAACCAATAAATATAACAATCATTGAAAGCCTCGGCTTGGGTAAGGTGTTTCTCTTTGCTAGAGGATTTTTTGGAACTTGATATTCTGGAGGACATAGGAAACACTATTGGAGATTTCGTGAAGATAATGAATATCGCCAAAAGGATAAGGCATGCATAATATGGTAGGTTATCTGTTTATATGAACATATATAAACCCATACATGAATAATTTTTTCTTGAATACCATTATTCAGTATGGGCAAAACCGCTTGACTATGAGCATGTGCCGTTCCAATGTAGAAAAATTCCATAAACATGTGCATCTTATAAGATAATTGCCATTAAATCTAGTAGAATACTAGTGGAATAAAGAGATGCGTGAAACATATGGATCCTAATAAATTGTTTCAAAGAATATTAAACTTTTCTAAAGGAGAAACCATATAGGTTGCGCAAGAGAAACCGCAAAAAAGGAGTCCTTCGATCTTGCAAACAACCTTTACGTTGTCCACCAATAGTTAGAAAATTTGGAAGAAACAAAGATATTTTCAAAAAATTTAGCAGAGAAACTAATGTAGATCAACACACCAAGAATTAACTTGGGAGAGAGAGTAAAAAAAAAGAAAATACCTTAGAGGACCTTGAGGATGATAAGGAAATCCAAGAATCTTTTTTCCAAACTAGTAAGGTTTTGGAGGTGGAGGATAAGCATGAAAATTTTGGTGCAAATGAATGGACCATGTTGGAGTTTTTCCATATTTGGGCTAGGGTGAACACTAATGAGATCCAAATAGAACAACTCGAACACATATTTCACCTCTGTGGACAATGGTGACAAAGCAATGTGATTACTAATGGTGATTTGCGACAATAATACATTGAGAAGGATAATGTGTCTCATGAAAACCACTTGAATGAGCTTGTCATAACAGAGAGGACAAAAAAAGAGATAAAATCCACCATGTAAGCCCTTAAGGAACCAAGTGAGGTTTTTTTGAAATCTAGAGAAATGAATTAGATAACAGAGTATTTCAATCAAATATCTTCAGCTCCCTAATGAAATTGGTCTCTTAGAAAATTTTAGGGTTAAATAGTAAAATATAGCAATGATATTTTAATTACAATATAGAGCAGGAAAAATCAGAGATGGTGGCATTGCAGGACACCAAAGTCTCTTATGAGAGGTTAGCTGATATTTTGAATAGTGTTGGAGAGGTAGTGAGTTTATGGTGCCAGACATGCAAGGTAGTTTTGGAGCGCTAATTCTAACTTTGGATTCTAGGATGGTGATATTCTGTGACAAGGAAGTGATCCCTAATATTCTCTTTGGCTCATTTTGTTGCTCCCAGGATGGAGAATTGTTGAGGTAGGCCACATTATATGGACCCTTAGTTCCAAGAAAAAAAGTGAGATTCTTATAAGAGTTTCAAAAGATATGGAAGATACATCAATATAAGCATTGGATAATCAATGGATATTTTAATGTGATTTAGATTATGGGAGAGAAAGGAGGAGGCATTAGGAAGCTAGAATCGATGGTTTTTCTCTTTCAAAAATTTATCCAGGATCTAAATCTCGTGGAAGTGGAGATGAAAAATGGTCTACATACTTGGAATTGTAACAGCCCTCGTGAGAATACATGTAAAAATATATATAATACCATGGTGATGGGACATGTATTCCAAGGTGAATGGTGGGAAAAACATCCTAACATGTGTTTGCTCGGTTTATTATGGCTAAGAAAATTGGAAAGAGGAAAAGATAATGGCTTTGGAAAGGAATGAGGCATTAATTGGCATTTTATTTACGAAAATAATGGAAATTAGGATAAGAGGAAGGTGAAAGGTCATAGGTTGCACGCCAGGAGGAAAATGAAGGAAAATAATGGAAAATCAAGAAAATTGAGGCCTCATCCATAAAAATTATTTTGAGGATCAGTGGGAAAGGTTGATCAGCTCAGTTTTCGAGCTCTCATTATTCTCTCTCTCTCTCTCATACTCTTGAGCACTTAGAGTAATCTTGGATAAATATTGGAGAGTGAGGCATACTTGGAGATTTTGATCAAGAAAGCAATGGAAAATCATGAAACCGCAGAGGAAATCGGGATTGACATCTACAACAGGTTCTTAGTGTAGGTATGGAGTTGCATGTAGCATTTTTTATAGTTTTTGCATGCATGGTATTGCATGTGGTTTCTTGATTATGGTCTGTCATGGGCATGGAGGATGGTGAGGATTGAAAATGGATTTACCTAGCCTTGACATTTCCTGGATAGCCATATTGATTGTGGGTTTATTTCCATTGATTATTTCCTGGTTCACTCTCACAGTTCCTTTACCTATTGGGTTGAATTAATAGTTCCTAGGTCCTTGGTTGTAAAAAAAGATCTGGAGCCTGACAGACGATTGTTTGGTTGAGTTACTTTTCCTGGAAACTTGATTGGACAAATGCTCTAGAGCCCTAGGTGGGTTGAGTTACTAGTTTTGGAGCCTTGGCTGGAAAAACGCATTGGAGCGAGAGAATAAAAGTGGTTCAGTTACTAGTCATGGAGCCTTGGTTGAAATAAACACTCTCAAGCCCTAGAGCAACTTGGATGGAGACCAATGCATGACGGTTAGGGATGTCTGACGATAAGGTGGAATCACTGGTTTTAGGTTGAGGCGGTTTGCTCTCTAGAGCCTTGTTTAAGTGTTAATTGATGTATTTGATAAAATCCCACATTCATGCTTGGAATATGGCACGAGGGTGACTAGATGAAGTGAGATTTGGCTCAGCCATGTCTATGGTCGGGTGGAACATGGAAGCACCATTCCGGGTTGGTTTTTACATTCATTAATGAAATTTTCAATGCCTTGGTATTTTATGTGTATGTACACTTGTTTATATATGGATTCTATTTGTGATGTGTCTATTGTATTTTTGTTGGTATTATGTTGGTTACAGGTAAGTATTGTGACAATGATGAGGTATGGTTCTATCCATGTTTTTCTTGTAAATTAATTCACAATGTATCTATGGTATAATAGATTGTATTGTAGTGTATGATGTATGGGAGAAGTTCTTCTTAGCCATTGTCAAATAAGAAAGAGAAACATTTGTTTAAATATGGTGTTTATACATGTAGATGCTATGTTTGTGACATGTTTGACGAAATGACCATCATGGCTACGTGGGTTTGGATGAGTTCCAGTTGATTTTATTGCTTCGATGTGTTTTTTTAGTGCTCTTTACCCTCTCCTAAAGTAACATGAAGTTCTGGGAAATGACCTGGGCTCAGGGGCTGAAAATGCCAGACAAATATCAGAGCTAAAAGCAGAAAATTCGTTGTTTGGGCCTTAATCGCTACCTTGACAAGGCTAGCTCATGGATATAGGGTCTATCGCCACTCTCTTTCCCTTGAAATATTGCGTCTTAGCCTCTGAGGGGGTAAAAATTAGTCCCCTGTTATGGAATAAGACCCTGGGAGCTTGGGCTACCTCTTCGGGATTTGAATGATGTAGTGCAAGGTGTGATTTTGGTGTTTCTGTCTATTCAACTTCCTTAAGTTCATCTAGGAGGTTGCATCTAATATTAGTAGCCTCTCTTCACATGTTTACCTCGGTTGTCTAATTACTTCGGTAGATGTCCGAGGAGGGTGCTATAGAGTGGTATTAGAGCATGGTTGTGCTCTCCTTGGGCTATGTGTTTTTGTCATGCATAAATTTCAATTTCATATATGGTCCTCATGCTTATGTTCTATGTGCTTGATCTGTATGCATGATGGTGTTGTTTGGGTTTTTTTCTCTTTATTTGATATCAGATACCATAGAGTGGTATCAAAGCATGGTTAAAATCTCAGAATCATGGGTGGTATGTGGATCATGTGTTTATGTTGGTTGCATATGAATTTAGTATGCTTTTGGTCTAGATATGCTTGTTGAATCCATGTTGTGTTGCCTTTGGTGGCAATGGTTTCATTGTGGAAGTGTTTTGTCAACATGTTGTCATGAGTGTATGACTCGTTATGTCTTGTTCATGCTTGTGTATTGTTCATGCATGCTTTTTTAGATGTTGTTTCAAATTGTACATGCATTGATTTCTTATGATAGGGTTACATATTGGCCACACTTCGGTGTTATCCATGTATGGTTGCTTCTATGATGTCATATGCGAACATGCATTGGTCATTCATGGTTGGTTATACATGTCAATTGGGTGCATATGGTAAAGTTTTCATTGGTTTGATTAAGGTTTTTGTGCTTAAGGTCATTGTATGCAATTAGGTCATCATGATAATATTGGTATGTTATGATTCTAATTTTTTGTTTCAGATAGAGTAGGAGATGAAGATCAGTAGAGTGAAGTTTAAACAATGGACTTTGGGGTAAGAGAAGATCGTCATACAAGAATGAAGTTATATGATTCACGATTGTTGTAAACATTAGGGTTAATTATATGTTTGCCATTCTATTGTTATTTTGGTAACATGTGTGATAAATTATAGTTGATTAATGTAGTCATATGCAATATGTTTATGTGCATTCTTTAACTCTATTGATGTTATGGTTACATACATGATATATTCTAGTTAACTAGAGTTATTATATTCACATTTGTTGGTTAGTTAGGCATGCTATTAAATTGATCATTATGTTAGATGTTGTTGATGATTATGTTACATGATTAACTTGTTGTTTATGACTGGTTAACTAGATGATTATGTTATGTGTCGTTGATGAGTATGTTATATGTTAACTTGTACTTAGCTCGATGATTATGTTATATGTTTTTGATGATTATGTGTTAGTTAACTTGATTATTAGTGTTACTGCATTAATATTTTGATGTTATATGTATTATGCTAAAATTATATTGGCCCACACAACTGTTTAGGGTTATGACATTAAGGTATGATTCAACCTAATTATGATAGTGTGTTGCATTAATCTAGACTAATTGTGAATATGTGATTGCTAAGCATGAATAAAATCTCTTTATGATTCTATGATGCGAATTTGTTACCTACTTAATATTATGGATATCATGACCTTATTTAGGCTGATTTGATCTGTCATGAAGTTATATTGTGCTAATCTAGATTGATTGTGAAGATAATACATCTTCCCCTAAGATACATAAATTTACGAGTTTGATTATGTTATGTACTTGATTCTTAATAGCTTGATTATGCCATTTATTTGGTGTGTGAGTGATTTGGTGTCTATTACATCATCTAGTTGATTTATTTAGCCTAGTATGTTTGCAATTTGTTTGAATTTTTTATTAATTTCATGATATAAGTATATGTGTTTGCAATATTTCATGATGAAATGGTCTTGTTTTAAGATGGTTGTACAAAGACACATGTGTTGGGATGTATGATATGTACCTGTTGGTCGGCTTAGTTGTCAGATTAAACCTCTCAATATTAATTATCAATCCGAGAGTCGTAAACGCGAGTTGTACTACGTATTGGCCCAGCTTACTGATCAGAGTATAAATATATTCCTTATTAATGATGAACTCGGTGCTGAAATGAAACATGCATTGGCTCGCAAACAAGCAATATTGAAAATGAAACTCACTGAACTAATTCCTATCGAGAAAACTCCATACTACAATTAAACTACAAGGAAAGACAAATCAATTCTTAATCATGTAATATTCTCGCATTCACAAAATATCCTATGATAGCTTGAAAAACTTAATCTAACTATTCCTCTCATTAACTTAGAAACTAATACTTAATCTTGAGATAAGAAAAATACCACATATTACACCTTAAACTAACTAAAACTACTTGTTAAAACAAATTCAAGATTCTAAAATAACAAAAGAAACAATCCTGATTATTGTTGAAGGACAACTACATTACTTTATGTAAAATAATACTTAAAAGATCCTATTGAAAATAGTATTGCAAATAGCCTATGATAAACATTAAAACATTTTAGTCTAGATTAAATAGATCAAGCAAACCATGTAACTTAATAATGAAAACAAAATCACTCCACCTGCACCTTTAAATGTGCACTTCAAACATGCTCACATAAGAAAAGATTACATTATCAAAACAATAAAAAAATCTATTTAAAAGAGATCTAAATCAAACAAATTCTAATTAAAATAGATCTAATTATTGACTGCAATCATTTTAAATAAGCAATGTTAACATATTCAAATTCAAAACATATACAATCTATTCTAATTTCTAAATTAAACTCAAGACTTGGAAAACAACATAATCATCTAAATGCGGAATTAAGAAAGATTAAATGCTATTGAAAATAATTTAAAACAAAATTATAAATTAAACAATTTATATTAAGTAGTATTAGATATTATTAAAAAACAATTTAAAACAAAAATATAACTCTGTAAATTAAGCATAACAATTAAAGCAAAAGATAATTAAACAAATTATAAATCTATGAAAATTGAGGACTCTAACAAAATTAGAATGCTTACATTAAAAAAAACAAATAAATGCAGAGCCAAAATTTATTAGATTAAATCCAAACCATTGCTTCAAACATTAATGAACAAATACATTAGCTGAGCTGCTGGGAAATTTAATGCTGAATCTACATCTTCAGAAATCAACTTTTGCATCTGAGAAAATTTATGGAAATTCTGCGCTCTCTACATTTGGGAAATCCGATTTGACAAATGAGAAATCCTGCTTCTAAAATGACAGACTGATCATACTCTGCGCTATCTACATTTCAGAAATCGATTGTTGCTTTGATCTTCATTCTAATGGATCAGCTCCCTCCATTCTATAGCTACTACTCTTCTCTATCTATCGACTTCCTTTATTCTGCAGTTTACAAATCGACTTCTAGCTACTACTTCTCTAATGCACCACTACACATTTTATAGCAGCAAAGCTGCTCTTGTCTTCCCAGAACCGTATTTTTAAATAGCAGGGTTTGTTACAATAGATATATCAAAAACAATCGATTTCCACAACTGCATGGATTACTTTCCGGAATTAACTTGAGAGAGAATTCCCAATTCAGGAATTCGTTCCTCGTTTTGTGGGATTCTTCTGTTGCTGGAAGATGCAGTTGGCTTCTGCAAGAAATTCGAAGTAGCGCTGATATTATTCCATAGAGCTGGCTATTAGAAACATCGAATACTTTCATGCTAGACTGATTAAAACTAGGAACAAGACCCTCCAAACGATTTTTCTCCAACAGAAAGGCATACAATCTTTGAAGCCCAGCGAAGGCATCATGTATTTCACAACTCAAGAAATTATCCGAGAGAGCAATGATCTTCAGACGATGGAGACTAGGAAGAGACTTGGGAATCGTACCTGTGAACATGTTATGATCCAAAAACAAGTTTTTTTTCAAATTTCTTGGGCCGGTTAAGTCAGGAATGGGTCCTCTGAGTGAGTTCCCCTTGAGGCTAAGGACTTGTAGCTGGTCCAGCCTATTCACGTTGTTCTCTGCAAAAGTGCCGTTGAGATTCATATTTTCCAATACCAGATTGGTGACTTGACCCTCCGACGTGCACCCCATGACTCCATTCCATCTGCAATAATCTATGCCAGATCTCCACTTCGAAGCCAATCTGTGCTCGAGATCTGCATATTCGTTGAATCTCAGAAGCGAAGTAGCGTCTTGAGCCATTTAACATGAACAATAGACATAAATACGGAATTATGCAATAGAAATAGCAAAACCAAGAAGATCTGTAGCATTTTTTTTGGCTTGTAGAACTCCATGATTTCCCAAATGCAGGGTTGGCCTCTGAAATTTCAGTACAAAGTAGGTTCAAATGATTAAGTGAGTTTCCAAAACAAAATGTTTAGAGTTTTTATGCTGTAAGGCTCAATGGTTTTCACAAATAGTCAGTTGGACGGTGATCCAGAGGTAGATTGGTAGGAGTTGATCATAACTAGCCTAGATTTTATCATCAGTTAATTTCTATAGAAGTTTTTTTTGTTTGGATTCTCAAAGCAGCATTGGATGAGATACGATTTAGTGGTAGACTGGTGGTAATTTTCCACAGCTTGCCTATAGTTGAGCCTCAGTTCATTTCTGTATAAGCTCTACTTGAAAATCCCCAAAGCTATAGAGTATCGTCCAAGAGTAGATTAGTGGGAGTTTACCACAGCTACCACAGATTTGATTCTCAACCAATTTCAACATGAGCTTTACCTGAAAATCCCGGAGGACGTGCCTTACAACAGGAAATTGGGTGATTTCCATTAAACCCAAATCAATCTTCACCTACAATATGGTACCCTTAGACATTCCTCAAGGTACCAATCTCAAGATTACATTCAGAAACAATGCTACATTTGTACCATTCAGAAAGTTCAACTATCACTTCAGCACAAACTTCATTTATTCGATTGTCACATCTGCTCTTGTGCAGAACAAGTTCCTTAAGCTTAGATCGATAGAATTCAATCTCCTCCTTTGAATCAGGATACTCAATCTTGGGAGAAGCAAGGTAATAGTTTTTAAATTATGCTGACCACGATCAACATAATCTCCCAAAAGAGGTAGTCACTATAAGTCATATTTCCTTTTTATGCAAAGCAATAGGAGACCTTTGTTTTGTAAGCAGCCTTTTAGCACCATGTGCTTGGTCAAGATTCCACAAATTTGAGAGTAAACTGAGATTTGTTTTAATCCCCAAACATAATCAGAGTAGCAATATTCATAGAGACCCAATACGTTCACGTTTAGGAGTGGTCTTCAGTGGAATATTCCCCTTCCGATAATTCTTTCACAAAGCCGAATTTCGCCAACCGATTTCTGGGTTATAGGAAACACGGTGCTTTGAACACAACCCACATCTCGGAATTTAGAGATTATATTCCATTTGGTTGCAAATTGGATATTTTCACCTACATTAATTCAACTACCTAGCTGCTGCTTTTATTCATTAGGTGAATTCGCACTCGAATGTATTCCTGTACCGAACCTTCCTGCAACCAAGAAGTAATTTATTGAAAACACTCAGTAATTAACTAAAAACAATAATTTATAATTTAATAGCTAAATTTCCTATAATTAACAACATAATGGATTGATAACGATTAAAAACACAAAGTACAAGTATGTATTTAGTTGATACAAATCGTAAAAATTTGGGCAAAAGTGCGGCTCAACATCCCCCCATGTTGAACTTCTTACGCGTCCTCGTGCAAGAAAAACTATAAGACGGTAAAATAAGGTAGGGAAAATGTTAGCAAAGAGTTTAGCGTGATGTTGTAATGCATTTTTTAACCCTCAACATTATTATTACGACACCAGCTAAGACCATGTGAGATGATAAAACAAGATCAGTTACCGAAAGTAGACATGATGGAGAAAATAGTATCGCATATACCTGTTACCTTGTCCCAAATTTTGTTTTTCCCAAAGTCTTATGGTAAAATCAATTTTTACTAGAAAGGTGAAATTTTACAAATACTAGCATAGGTTTCATGCACCTACAATATCAATCTTGTACCTAGGTCATTCAGCACATATTTAGAGGAAACTACAATCAATACACATTGTCGGCAACCAACACCTTGTGAGTAGTCATCATTGAGCATTTCATCATTCTGAATACCATGAAAATTAAAGTGAGTTTTGATACCAATCAACAACCTCTTTATATTGTCATCCGGATTCAAAAATAAATTTCCTCTTAATCTAGTACAATGGATTACCTTCACTAAGGGTACCACATCATTCAAAGACTCTTGATTTTTGAAATATAGAACTCAAAGCATGATGTTCAAATTGTCTTAAAACCATTGCCCAAGAAAAATGATGAGTCTTAGGGAAATAGAAGGATAACCAAGAAAATCATAGTATGCAGTTAACTTTAATACCACAGACATGGCCCTGCTGCCCGCAGGTGTCCATAACCTCGACAGGGATGTCTTTTAACCTAGCGAAATGTCAGTATCCCACTTACTAGATATAGATTCAGAGTTTGTTTGTTTTACTTTTAGATGAAGGCCAATGTCCTGGCTTGGTAACCAGCTGATGGCAGTGCCACTCACAAGAAGTAACATGGATGAACAGGCCAACTCGTGATGAGACTTCCTGTCTTCCATATTTTTGGCTGAAAGCCATTGCTCTGGCTTGGTGACCAGTAGTATTAATGTCATGCATGCTAGATCCTGTGATCGTGGTAGGTCGGCTCATCACGAGACCTCCTATCCTTCCCTAAATATTTTCTAAACTCTGATTATGATTAACCTTAAAGGTTACTTAATAATTGGGGAAACATATATAATCCTTAAGAGCACAGGATGGCGTGAAATTTTTTTAATGACTAATCATTGCTGGCTAATTCCTCTACCCTACATACTTGTTAAAGATATCCCAAACAATGACTGAAATATTCTTTGAGTTAAGAATGCTAGTGTTCTCCCAAATAGCTCATTATGATCTTTGCAAGAGTGGTCCACCATAAGGGGTTTCCAATAGTACCTTCTAAGAGAAATTGAAAATATATATCCAAGACGACAACTTATTAGAGTGATTAATCATGGTTACTTTTTTAAAAATCATGAGGTATTAGAGTGAATTGTACTCAACAAGATTTGTCACAAATGTGTGTGTTAAAAACTAATGTGGATCAAAAGTAGTTTTAATATGCATTATTTAAAATTCAAAACCCTAATAGCATTGTAACTGCTTTATTCATTTATTCTCCTACCCTACTTTACCCTAAGAGGCGAAAAGACTCTCGTTTAAGTATATGAGTACTTCCAATGAAGCCATGTGTGTAACAAAATGTTGTTGATACTCACACTTAGTTTTAAAGAATAAACTTCAGGGCATACGAAAGCATGAGAAACTAGTTTCTTTAATTGATATGGTATCAAGAGTTTCTGAATGTCGAGGAAATAAGATAGCTTGATGACTGCTTGAAACCAAGATTCAATGGAATCCACATATTTATGATTTTCCAACTGATGCAAATCTTCCACAGTTTGATAGTCATCGCCTTGGAGGCATAAATGATCTGGTGAAAGAGAAAAGATAAATCCCTCAAGTTCAGGCTCAAATATCTGCATTTGAAACTGACAATAATGGTTGAGAGAGATTCTAGTGTTTTCAGTTTCAACAACATTTTTAGAACAAGTTCCAATGAAAGGTTGCTCCTCTCGTGGTCTTTGAACTACACCTTCCCAGGGTGAATGTTCTACGATAATGGGGGAAGTTTCCAACTTCATTCCTTTTCCAAACATGGAAGATGTGACATTTTGTTCAATAGGGGAATCAATAGAAAGAATAGGTGGTTCAAACTTTTGTGCAACCTCATGGTTTAGATTAGGGTTTAAAAGATGGTGTGGGGTAGGTTTTTGGTTAAGGCTTGGCCTATGATTTGGATTTCGATTGGGGTTAGGCTTTGAACTAGGGTTAGGTCTCGGTTTTAAATTAGGACTGGCTTTAGATCTCAGATATGGATTAGGGTTAGGGCTAGGATTAGGGTTAGAGCTAGGATTAGGGTATGGATTAGGAATAGGATATGGATTAAGACTAGGGTATGGATATGGATTAAGGCTAGGTCTAGGGTATGGACTAAGGTTAGGGTAAGGTTGCATATACGGCTGGGACCATGGAATAGGATAACTTAATGGTGCGTTGGAAAGAAATTGTGGTTGTTGTTGGTGCTCATATGATTGAATTTGCATGGGAGATTTCCCTAGAGAGAAAGATCCAAACGATTCTTGAGGCCATGGAGATATCTAGCTCGAGGATGAGGGCCAAGGAGAGGGCCACTGCGGCCATGAAGTTTGATATGCAATTGGATGAGGATCAAAAGTTTGCCATGAAATTCCAGGATTATAAACATGTTGAGGAATTTGCTCAAGAAAATAATCGTTATTCCAAGTATCAAATGGTGTTAGGTTTTGAGTTATACGTGGCAGCTGAGTTGATTCCTTACTTGATTCTGTGAGTATCTTTCGTAATTGTGGCAGTGATGGGAAATGTTCAGTTGCATGATCATCCTCGCAAATTTTGCAAACTTCTAGACTGCTAAGCGGGCACTTTCCAAGGAAATGTTTCTTTTGACAGCTGGCGCAAAGGATAAGCAGTGGTTCTTTGTCCTTCTCTTGTTCCTACAAATCATCCAATTTCAAAATCAAAGATTTAAATTTATGTTCAAAAAATATATTAAATTCAACACTTGTGAATTCCTCATCGAATGAGTTGTTCATCTCTATAGCAGCATAAGAAATCCTCATTGAATGGTTCCTCAAAATACCATCTTCTGGTCTTCAACAAGAAAACTAGTACATTCTGTCATCACATGGATTAGTACGCAAGGGTTCTTACAGTACCCCAAAAATGATATATCGTTGAAGACTAGATTATGAAGATAAATGGAATTTTTTTTTTTTTAAATTGACTGAAATAAATCTCACCACGCTTGCATGAAAGGAAAATGCCAAATCAAAGAAAAATTTAACAAAACAATTCAGAAATTAAAAGTCCAAAGTCTTCTTTTACTTCTACACATAAACAAGATAAGGAAATAAAAGTTCAAGAGATAAGAAAGATGGCTAGACTTTGGAGCAACCCCGCAATAGTAGATGTGTGGCTCTTCACTCACATCTTACCGTACACTCTCCGCCCTCTGATGTCCTACAGTATCCTTGAAACTCTGTGAGAAAATTTTACCCGAGCCAAAATACAACTCCTCGGAAACGGCGCCAAAATGTTGGTTGGCTTAATTGTCGAATTAAACCTCTCAATATTAATTATCAATCCGGGAGTCGTAAACGCGATTTGTAATGTGTATTGGCTCAACTTACTGATTAGAGTATAAATATATTCCTTATTAATGATGAACTTGGTGTTGAAATGAAACACGCATTGACTCGCAAACAAGCAATCTTGAAAATGAAACTCACTAAACCAATTCCTATCGAGAAAACCCCATACTGCAATTAAACTACAAGGGAAGAAAAATCAATTCTTAATCATGTAATATTCTCGCATCCACAAAATACCCTATGATAGCTTAAAAAAATTAATCTAACTATTCCTTTCATTAACTTAGAAACTAATACTTAATCTTGAGATAAGAAAAAGACCACATATTACACCTTAAACTAACTAAAACTACTTGTTAAAACAAATTCAAGATTCTAAAATAACAAAAGAAACAATCCTGATTATTGTTGAAGGACAACTACTTTACTTTATGTAAAATAATACTTAAAAGATCCTACTGAAAATAGTATTGCAAATAGCCTATGATAAACATTAAAACATTTTATTCTAGATTAAATAGATCAAGAAAACCATGTAACTTAATAATGAAAACAAAATCACTCCACCTGCACCTTTAAATCTGCACTTCAAACTTGCTCACATAAGAAATGATTACATTATCAAAACAATAAAAAATATAATTAAAAGAGATCTAAATCAAACAAATTCTAATTAAAATATATCTAATTATTGACTGCAATAATTTTAAATAAGCAATGTTAACATATTCAAATTCAAAACATATACAATCTATTGTAGTTTCTAAATTAAACTCAATACTTGCAAAACAACATAATCATCTAAATGCAGAATTAAGAAAGATTAAATGCTATTGAAAATAATTTAAAACAAAATTATAAATTAAACAATTTAGATTAAGTACTATTAGATATTATTAAAAAAAATTTAAAACAAAAATATAACTCTGTAAATTAAGCATCACAATTAATGCAAAAGATAATTAAACAAATTCTACTTCTATGAAAAATGAGGACTCTAACAAAATTACAATGCTTACATTAAAAAAAAAAATAAATCCAGAGCCAAAATTTATTAAATTAAATCAAAACCATTGCTTCAAACATTAATGAACAAATACATCAGCTGAGCTGCTGGGAAATTTAATGCCGGATCTACATCTTCAGAAATCAACTTTTGCATCTGAGAAAATTTATGGAAATTCTGCGCTCTCTACATTTGGGAAATACGATTTGACAAATGAGCAATCCTGCTTCTAAAATGACAGACTGATCATACTCTGCGCTATCTACATTTCAAAAATCAATTGTTGCTTTGATCTTCGTTCTAATGGATCAACTCCCTCCATTCTACAACTACTACTCTGCTCTATCTATCGACTTCCTTTATTCTACAGTTTACAAATCGACTTCTAGCTACTACTTCTCTAATGCACCACTACACATTTTATAGCAGCAGAGCTGCTCTTGTTTGCCTAGAACCGTATTTTTAAATAGCAGGGTTTGTTACAATAGATATATAAAAAACAATAGATTTCCACAACTACATGGATTACTTACCGGCATTAACTTGAGACAGAATTCCCAATTGAAGAATTCGTTCCTCTTTTTGTGGGATTCTTCTGTTGCTAGAAGATGCAATTGGCTTCTGGAAGAAATTCGTAGTACCGCTGGTATTCTTCCATAGAGCTAGCTATTAGAAACATTGAATACTTTCATGCTAGACTAATTAAAACTAGGAACAAGACCCTCCAAATGATTGTTCTCCAACAGAAAGGCATACAATATTTGAAGCCCAGCGAAGGCATCATGTATTTCACAACTCAAGAATTTATCCGAGAGAGCAATGATCTTCAGACAATGGAGACTAGGAAGAGACCTGGGAATCGTACCTGTGAACATGTTATGATCCAAAAACAAGTTTTTTTTCAAATTGCTTAGGCGTGTTAAGTCAGGAATAGGTCCTCTGAGTGAGTTCCCCTTGAGGCTAAGGACTCGCAGCTATTATAGCCTATTCACGTTGTTCTCTGCAAAAGTGCCATTGAGATTATTATTTTCCAATACCAGCTTGGTGACTCGACCCTCTGACGTGCACCCCATGACTCCATTCCTTCTGCAATAATCTATGCCGAATCTCCACTTCGAAGCCAATCTGTGCCCGGGATCTACATATGCCTTGAATCTTAAAAGCGTAGTAGCGTCTTGAGCCATTTAACATGAACAACAGACATAAATATGGAGTGTTGCAATAGAAATAGCAAAACCAAGAAGAACTGTAGCATTTTTTTTGGCTTGTAGAACTCCATGATTTCCCAAATGCAGGGCTGGCCTCTGAAATTTCAATACAAAGTAGGTTCAAATGACTAAGTGAGTTTCCAAAACAAAATTTTTAGAGTTTGTATGCTGTAAGGCTCAATGGTTTTCACAAATAGTCAGTTGGATGGTGATTCAGAGGTAGATTGGTGGGAGTTGATCACAACTAGCCTAGATTTTATCATCAGTTAATTTCTGTAGAAGTTTTTTTTGTTTGGATTCTGAAAAAAGCATTGGATGAGATGCGATTTAGTGGTAGAGTGGTGGTAATTTTCCACAGCTTGTCTATAGTTGAGCCTCAGTTCATTTCTGTATAAGCTCTACTTGAAAATCCCCAAAGCTATAGAGTATCGTCCAGGAGTAGATTAGTGGGAGTTTACCACAGCTACCACAGATTTGATTCTCAACCAATTTCAACATGATCTTTACCTGAAAATCCTAGAGGACGTCCTTACAACTAGAAATTGGGTGATTTCCATTAGACCCAAATCAATATTCACCTACAATATGGTACCCTTAGACATTCCTGAAGGTACCAATCTGAAGATTACATTTAGAAACAATGCTACATTTGTACCATTCAGAAATTTCAACTGTCATTTCAACACAAACTTCGTTTATTCGATTGTCACATCTGCTCTTGTGTAGAACAAGTTCCTTAAGTTTAGATCAATGTAATTCAATCTCCTCCTTTGAATCAGGATACTCAATCTTGCGAGAAGAAAGGTAATAGTTTTTAAATTGTGCTGACCACGATCAACATAATCTCCCAAAAGAGGTAGTCACTATATGTCATATCTCCTTTTTATGCAAAGCAATAGGAGACCTTGTTTTGTAAGCAGCCTTTTAGCAGCATGTGCTTGGTCAAGATTTCACAAATTTGAGAGTAAACTGAAATTTTTTTTAATCCCCAAACATAATCAGAGTAGCAATATTCATAGAGACCCAATACGTTCAAGTTAAGGAGTGGTCTTAAGTGGAATATTCCCCTGACGATAATTCTTTCACAAAGCCAAATTTCGCCAAACAGTTTCTGGGTTATAGAAAACACTGTGCTTTGAACACAACCCATGTCTCGGAATTTAGAGATTGTATTCCATTTGGTTGCAAATTGGATATTTTCACCTACAACAATTCAACTACCCAACTACAGCTTTTATTCATTAGGTGAATTCGCGCTCGAATATATTCCTGTACCAAACCTTCCTGCAACCAAGAGGTAATTTATTAAAAGCACTCATTAATTAACTAAAAAAAATAATTTATAATTTAATAGCTAAAGTTCCTCTAATTAACAGCATAATGGATAGATAACGATTAAAAACGCCAGGTACAAGTATGTATTTAGTTGATACAAATCGTAAAAATTTGGGCAAAAGTGCGGCTGAACAATACCTGAGTCTAAGTAGGTTATAGTTGTAGCATTATGTATTATGATCAATTATTTTGATTCAACCGATGGATTTTGACACGGTTTTTAGTCTTGGTAAAATTTTATTTCGAACTGATAGATATGTTTTCTTCATGTTCATACATATGGCTGACATGTGTGTTTAGTTACAGGTCAGTGTGCTTTTCACACCAAGGTAAGATAACAAGTATATTGCTATATTTATTTACGCATTGATAGTTGTGTGGTTCTGGAAGTATGATGCAGGGGATTGGATGGCAAGAGACTACCAATAAATTTTGAAAAAGGCTGAGGTTTAGCTTTCCTTGGAAGTATTAGGAACCATGGCGATTGAGTCATGGTTTTTTTTGTAAATTATTGTGCTTTCGGTATTTTGATTTGTCAGTGCTTGATTTTCAGTATTGATTGTGTATCGTACATATATATTCCACTTTGTTGTCGTGTCATATTTATTTTGTTTCTCATGGTATTCTTCTTGTTCATTTTTGTAATTTCCTTTTGTTTGAGAGTCTTGGAAATTGGCTGGGAAAGAGGAAAGTCAATGGAGATTGGGGAGATCTCCTTGGTACCCAACATGTAATTTAAGACATGAATGAAGCTTAGTGCATGAGTAAGTGTAGCAGAAGGTAAGAATGTGATAGCCGGTTGGACTGGTTGGGTCCATTGTCCGAAATGGAAGTTGGTAGTACAAAAATGAGGAAGACAACACAAAAGGTAAAGTGAATGAGGTGTTATATGTTGGAAATGTTGTCATTGATGGCAAAGGAATTGGCTGAGAATCGTTTATAAATCCCGTGTAAATCCCGTGTGTGACTGAGGAATTGTCTCAGTGTCATTGTGCATTGGTTGTTCAAATCTGTGTGGAGGATTGTTGGGTTATCGGTGTAAATAATCCCGTATGTTCTTGATGAGAGTATCAAATTCTATAGCAATTAAAGAATCTGTGATTGATCATGTCTGTCTAGATAGATTGAAGTTATTGTGGATCTGTGGTTATTTATCCAATGCTTATGAGCACTGTACAACATAGCCGCAAGGGTTATGTATGGCAGAGTGATGCGTCGGAGTAGATGGATGAAAGGAATGAAGAACGAGGCTGTAATGTGAAGAAACACCGTGACTGCGCAAAGAGGAGAACCTCATCCAATAGAACAGGTGAAAACGTGTAGCAGAAGCTGAGTGGAACCCTACGTGGAAGAGCGGAACTGTGACCGAGTGAACACTGAAGGCGGTTTTCGGGTTTCATCACACCACCTTTTGGTGATAGGCAGTATTTCCTAGTTTGGGAGCGATTCCATTGAAACGTTGACACGTAGCAAAGGTGGACCTATGAAAACCGCTATCAAAACGCGCCATCGCACGTTAACGTTAGCGATATTATTTAACATTGTTGATCTGGTAAGGGGTCATCAGATGGTGTTCATTTTCTTTAGATGCGCGAAAGTTATCCAAGGTACAGCGTGCCATCGCGCGTTATCATCCGTGCATCTTCAACGAACGATATCCATCGGATCATCTGAAGCTGAGCGATGTGCTCTCCGCCGTCAGATGGAAACGATCGTTAGCGATGGGCCCCAGTATTTTTTTTTAAATTATATTGATTGGGACTTTTCAAATTAACGTTTGCAGGTTTAACCAAGGTTTGATGAAAGTGATTGGATCATCATTTTTGAATGTTATTCCAAAGTTGGTGGAACGAATAAACCTAGGGTCGACTTATAAAGGTCTATTTAAAAGTGTTGGTTATTAATATAAAGTTCTATTATATATTTAATTGCCAAAGGTTGTGAATAATATTTATTTATAAAATTCCACAAATTTGATAAATAAAATTCCAATAAAAGAAAGAAAACCATCAGCGACACGTTAATGTTACTTAACCTTGGCTATAGTATTATTTGGCGGAGATAAAGATTACCTTTGGGACAATTCGTGCATGGAAGAACAAAGATCGGGATTTCAATTTGGATTGGTTCAACTTTTAATATGAATACCATTAGCGGTTGAGTGGTTTTCTACTCATGGTATTGATAGAGGCTAAATTATATAAGGAGAAGAGGATTACACTACAGGGTTTGTCTGTGAAGGGGTGTTAATAAATAAATCTCTTCAAGAGATATCTGTATATATGATGCACCTATGGATATGATCTAGAAATGATAAATCTTTATGATGATCAGCAAAAGAAATAGACCTGACAGATGTCTGATGAAGAAATAGAAGAAATCTGGTGTCTCTAAGGATTGAGGTCTTCTGTATGGAAGAGGAAGTATCCTGCCAGTAGAAGCTGGTGTTAAAATTAGGGGGTTGGAGCTCCCTTCCAGCAGTGGCTGGAGAACGAGAGAAGGTTGTAGCCTTTCTGCAGGTGGGTGCCTGCGTGCTGGTATAAGTCTGCACCAACATAAAATTGTAGGAAGTTTTCTCTATAATAAATATTGAAGACTGACATAACAGCAGCGGTGGTTTTCTCCCGAATTTGGTTTCCACCTTAAATACTGGTATTCATATCTGTTGCTTATGATTGATGGTTTCTTCTATTATTTCTATTCATACGTACTGCTTACTAAACATCTGATGAATGAATGATGGTCTAATTAAAGACATAATAAGATCTCGGACATATAAGTTGGATTCAGTAAAGTAGCATATGGTTTTAAGAGAAAGAAAAGGTAAAATTTTTCAGTCAGCTCTAAATACTGATTCACCCCCCTTCTCAGTATTTTTCCCAACAATTGGTTTCAGAGCAGGTCCTTCTGAACAAGCTTAGCCACTAGAAGGAAGATCAATCAAGATGAACAATCAAGAAGGAACAACATCTATCAGACCTCCGCTCTTTAACAGAAACATCTTAATCCTCTAGAAAATGAGGATGAGATCCTATCTTCAGTCTCTGAGAGTAGATGTATGGGCTATAGTTGAAGGAGGATATCAGTATCTAGCTGCAGTACCAACAGATCCAACAAAAAGAAAGAATTACGAAACGAATGCAAAAGCAGTCAATGCTCTATTGGGAAGTCTAACTGAATCATAATTTGTCAAAGTTATCCAGCTGAATACAACAAAGGAAATATGGGACAAAATCATTCTAAGTTGTGAAGGTGATGCAAAGGTAAAAAGTTCTAAACTCGAAACTCTCAAAATTCAATATGAGAATCTAAAAATGCATAATGAGGAGAGCATTGCTAATTTCTTCTTATGTCTTGATGATATTGTAAATCGTATGAGAAGTCTGGGAGAAACAATAACTGAATCTACTTTGATTGAGAAATTTTTAAGATCAGTAACGACAAAATTTGAGTCAAAAGTTTCTGCTCTTGAAGAAAAATAGGATCTTCAAAATCTTACTGTGGTACAACTTCATGGCATACTAACTGCATATGAAATGAGAAGAGGAGGACCATCTGAAGTCAAAGAAGTCGTCTTTAGAGCTTCTACAAAAGGGAAAGAAGTACAAGAGAAAGAAGGACCAGGGTATATCTCAGAAGAAGATGAGGTAAATTTTGTAAAGAAAATCGAACTTGGTACAGGACGGTTCAAAGGTAAGCTTCCTTTCAAATGTTTTTCTTTTGGAAGAGTGGGTCATTATGATGTTAAATGCCCTAAAAAAGAAACACATGAAAAAGGAAAAGAAGTAGCAAGAAGGAATAAGATTTAGTCTAGCACTAGAAAAAGTTACTATACTCATGAATACAGTGATGGGTTATTAGACAGTGAGGAAGAGTGTGAACAAGATCTTAGACTTCTCATGGCATTTGAAAAAGAATCTAAAGAAGGAAAAAATACCTTTATGGATGCTTTGGAGGATAATGATTTTATTGATGAATTCAATCAACTCAAGATATTCTTAGAAGAAACTAAAATATGCTTAGAAGAAAGTAAACTATCCATAAAAACTCTGAAAAATCAGCTTGAAGGAAAGGAGAAACACAATGAGAAATTCGAATGTGAAATAGTAAGTCTAAGAAAATAAATTGAGAAAATGAATATTTTGAATCTTATATTTGCTAAAGGATCTAAAACCTTAGATAATATTATCAAGGTACAACGTTCTCCTCTTATAAAGATAGGTCTTGGATATATCGGAGAATATTCTCAGGCTTCAGCACGAAATTATCTAAAAGCAGCTACAGTCAGCATACAACATTCTGCCACTCAGCAAGGGAATAAAAAATCTTTACAGGTAAAGCATGACCATTTCAATTCAAAGAACACTAACATGAAGACATTTCAATGAAACTCCAATCAACAGGTAAATTCGAGTAGAATATTTCATGAGCACAGAAATTTCTTCTTCAATGGACAATGTTTCTCATGTCACAATTTTGGTCATAAAGCTGCTCAATGTGTTGCATATAAAACCATCATGACAAGAGAAGCAAGAAAGAAAAGGATTTATATTAGAAAAAAGAAGAATACTTATAACAACTTTTCTCCTCTTCAAAATGAAGTTGAATGTACGTATTGCAATAACTTTGTTCATGAAGAATCTGAATGCAGAAGAAAAATCTAGCCAAAAGAGCAATGTCCTTCGAGCTCCAAAGTGTCGAAAAAGAAGGAATTATAGGTTGAAAATTGTGGCATAGCCTTATTTGCAGAAGGTGAAGAAAATCAATGGTACATTGATAGTGGATGCTCTAAACACATGACAGGTGACAAAAACAAACTTCTTGCATATAGTGCTCTAGAAAAGGAGAAGAATGTTACATTTGGAAATGATACTCCTGCTGTCATTAAGGGAAAAGGGTCTGTTTTTCTAAAAGAAAAGGTGAAAGCTAATAATGTCATGTATGTGGATGCATTAAAGCATAACCTGTTGAGTGTAAGTCAAATGTGTGATCAAGGAACTGAAGTTTCCTTTAGTTCAAAAGAATGTGTGGTACGTGATCTTGATATAGGTAAAACAATTATAAAAGGAAAAATAACTCCAAGCAACCTGTATGTATTGAAGAACTCTAAAGAACAATGTTACTTGAGTAAATCTTCCGAAAAATGGCTATGGCATAGAAGGTTGGGGCATCTGAGCTTCTCTCAAATCAATAAATCAAGCAGACCTAAAGCTATTTGTGATCCTCCCAATATTACTCTACCTAAAAATATCATATGCAAATCTTGCCAATTCGGTAAGCAAACCAGAGTAAAATTTAATGCCAAGGAAGGATCATCAACTAAGCCTCTTGAACTCATTCATACTAACATATGTGGACCTGTGAGGAAAAATTCACCACGTGGTGAACAATACTATATCTTATTTATTGATTATTTCTCTAGAATGTGTTGAATTGGGCTGCTTAAACACAAAGATGAAGCATTTGAGGAATTTCAGATCTTCAAAGCACTAGTTGAGAATTAATTAGATCTAAAAATCAAGTGTCTCAAATTTGATCGAGGAGGAGAATATACATCAGATGAATTCCTTGAATTTTGTGAACAACATGGAATAAAAGGACAGTTTTCTGTAGCTGGAACTCCACAACAAAATGGTGTTGCAGAAAGAATGAATAGAAAAGTTCAACAAATGGCTAGAGCTATGCTTGATGATTCCGGAACACTTGACACTTTTTGGGGAGAAGCAGTACATACAACAGTAAACATTCTCAAGAAGGCACATGTTCGTGTAAATAGTGATAAAACTCCATATGAACTCTGGTATGGTAATCCTCCCACTATAAAGCATTTTAGAATTTTTGGAAGAAAACGCTTTATCAAAAATAATGATGAAAAACTTGGCAAGTTTGAACCCAGAGAAGATGAAGAAATACTTGTTAGTTACTCCTCTAGGAGTAGAGCATATAAATGTTACAGTGAAAGAATTCGGAAGATTGTTGAATGTATTGATGTTGTTATTGATGAGTCTCCTGCAGCTCCAAAAGAAGAAAAACAAACATCATATGAAGATGATGATCACATATATCCTTCTGCATCAAATAGGAATGATATAGACAGTTAACCCAATGAAGAACCCGAAGATGATTTATCTAAAAAAGCTCCATCCAGATATGTTCAAAAGAATCATCCAGAATCTCAAATTTTGGGAGAAAAGGGATCAGGTGTACAAACAAGAAGGACTCTTGTGGGATCTTCTAGCAATCTTGCATTTCTGTCCACTATTGAACCTCACAATGTCAGTCAAGATAGCAAAGATGAATGTTGGATTCAAGCCATGAATGAAGAGCTTGATCAAATTGAAAAGAATCACACTTGGGAATTAGTACCAAGACCTCATGACAAGAATGTCATTGGAACTAAATGGATATTCAAAAACAAGTTAAATGAGAATGGGGATGTTATAAGAAATAAAGCTAGACTTGTTTGCAAGGGGTATGCTCAACAAGAAGGTATAGAATTTGAAGAAACCTTTGCTCCTGTAGCCAAACTTGAAGCCATAAGAATGTTTCTTGCTTTTTCAAGCTTCCAACAAATCAAAGTTTATCAAATGGATGTTAAATCTGCTTTTCTCAATGGTGATATAGAAGAAGAAGTTTATATAGAACAACCAGAAGGATTCATTTTGGGAAATGATGAAAAACTTGTTTGTAGACTTAAAAAGGCTTTATATGGTCTCAAACAAGCTCCAAGGGCATGGTACTATCGTCTTGACAAATATCTTCATCAACAAGGATTTTCAAAGGGGTCTGCTGATAGCAAATTATACACAAAAACTGAAAATGACAAACTGTTGATTGTGGTTGTATATGTTGATGATATCATTTTTGGAAGTAATGAAGAGTCTATGAGTCAGAAATTTGCTTCTGATATGCAGCAAGAATTTGAAATGTCTTTACTTGGGGAACTAACATTCTTTCTTGGCTTGCAAGTGCAACAAGCAACAGACGACATATTCTTATCACAAGAAAAATATATTAAGCAAATCTTGAAGAAGTATGGCATGGAAGATTGCAAACCTGTAAGTACACCAATGATAATCGGATGTAATCTCAGTTCTAATGATGATTCCCCCACGGTGAATCAACCAGAATACAGATCTATGATAGGAAGTCTACTTTATCTCACTGGGACAAGACCAGACATTATGCATGCAGTTGGGATTTTTGGACGATTCCAAGCTAATCCAAAAGAGTCTCACCTTCAGGCTGTGAAAAGAATATTCAAATATCTACAAGGAACTCAAGACTTTGGACTATGGTATCCAAAGAATGCTGATATTACTCTTCATGCATACACTGATGCAGATTGGGCTAGAAATGTTGATGATCGGAAAAGCACTAGTGGTGGTGCATTTTATATGGGGCCCTGGTTAGTATCTTGGTTCAGCAAGAAGAAAATTTCTATTTCCTTATCTACAGCAGAAGCAGAATATGTGGTTGCCGCATCATGTTGCACTCAACTTCTCTGGATGATGCAAACCTTACAAGACTTTCAAATCAAATTTTCACCTCCTATATCCATTATGTGTGATAACACAAGTGCCATCAGTATCTCAAAGAATCATGTTATGCATTCCAAGACCAAGCACATTCCCATCAAGTATCACTTCTTACGTGAACAAGTGCTTGAACAAAAGGTGAAGTTGGAATATGTGCCCTCCAAAGAAGAAGTTGCTGATATATTTTCCAAACCTTTACCCAGGGAAGCGTTCGAATATCTCAGACAGAAGCTGGGAGTAGTATCTGCCATGCAGAAGATCAGAACTACTTAAATACAGAAGATTAATTGGATACGCGGTTTTCTTGAAGGATAGAAAAGCGCGTATGGGTAGTTGTTGACAAATTTTTTCTTGGTCAGCATTCTTTAGCATAGCTGCAGTGCTGTTGGGTATCTCTATATGCACAGGTTAAGGGGGAGCATTGGTCTTGTGGAAAGAATGCATTGTTGGCATTTTAATTATGTTAGAAGATGCAGCATGATCTCAGGGGGAGCATGGTATTTTCGGTACATAGGATCTTCATATTATTGGCCCCACAATATGTATGGCATTGGACCTCAAAAGGAACTTGATTTATTAAATTATATTCAAGGTACTGCGGAGGCACTCCTCAGTATAGAATGATCATCGGACTATTTGTGCCCCCGCAGTACCATTGATCTCAGATCAATGATAACCACACAACTTTTAACATGAACTCCGATTAGATCTGATCAACCCTTTGCCATTGATGTTAAAGGGGGAGGAAAAGAAAATAAAGGGGCTTCTATAAGACAGATAGAGGAAGAGTATTGCCATCAATTCCAAAGGGGGAGATTGTTGGAAATGTTGTCATTGATGGCAAAGGAATTGGCTGAGAATCATTTATAAATCCCGTGTAAATTCCGTGTGTGACTGAGGAATTGTATCAGTGTCATTGTGCATTGGTTGTTCAAATATGTGTGGATGATTGTTGGGTTATCAGTGTAAATAATCCCGTATGTTCTTGATGAGAGTATCAAATTATATAGCAATTAAAGAATCCTTGATTGATCATGTCCGTCTGGATTTATTGAAGTTATTGTGGATCTGTAGTTAATTATCCAATGCTTGTGAGCACTGTATAACATAGCCGCAAGGGTTATGTATGGCGGAGTGATGTGTTCGAGTAGATGGATGAAAGGAATGAAGAACGAGGCTGTAATGTGAAGAAAAATCGTGACTGCGAGAAGAGGAGAACCTCTTCCAATAGAACAGGTGAAACCGAGTAGCGGAAGCTGAGTGGAACCCTGCGTGGAAGAGCGGAACCGTGACCGAGTGAATAGTGAAGGCGGTTTCTGGGTTTCATCACACCACCTTTCGGTGATAGGCAATATTTCCTAGTTTGGGAGCAATTCCATAGAAACGTTGACACGTAGCAAAGGTGGATCTACGAAAACCGCTATCAAAACGCGCCATCGCACATTAACGTTCGACCAAAGAAGCTGAGCGATATTATTGAAGGCCGTTGATCTGGGAAGGGGTCATCAGATGGTGTTCATTTTCTTTAGATGCACGAAATTTATCCAAGGTACGGCACGCCATCGTGCGTTATCATCTGTGCATATTCAACGAACGATATCCGTCGGATCATCTTAAGCCAAGCGATGTGCTCTCCGCTGTCCGATGGAAACGATCGTTAGCGATGGACCCCAGTATTTTTTTTTAAATTATATTGATTGGGACTTTTCAAATTAACGTTTGCAGGTTTAACCAAGGTTTGAAGAAAGTGATTGGATCATCATTTTTGAATGTTATTCCAAAGTTGGTGGAACGAATAAACTTGGGGTCGACTTATAAAGGTCTATTTGAAAGCGCTGGTTATTAATATAAAGTTCTATTATATATTTAATTGCCAAAGGTTGTGAATAATATTTATTTATCAAATTCCACGAATTTGATAAATAAAATTCCAATGAAAGAAAGAAAACCATCAGTGGCACGTTAATGTTACTTAACCTTGGCTATAGTATTATTTGGCAGAGATAAAGATTACCTTTGGGAAAATTCGTGCATGGAAGAACGAAGATCAAGATTTCAATTTGGATTGGTTCGACTTTTAATATGAATACCATTAGCGGTTGAGTGGTTCTCTACTCATGGTATTGATAGAGGCTAAACTATATAAGGATAAGAGGATTACACTAGAGGGTGTGTGTCTGAAGGGGTGTTAATAAATAAATCTCTTCAAGAGATATCTGCATATATGATGCACCTATGGATATGATCTATAAATGATAAATCTTTACGATGATCAGCAAAATAAATAGACCTGACAGAAGTCTGATGAAGAAATAGAAGAAATCTGGTGTATCTGAGGATTGAGGTCTTCTGTATGGAAGAGGAAGTATCCTGCTAGTAGAAGCTGGTGTTAAAATCAGGGGGCTAGAGCTCCCTTCCAGCAGTGGCTAGAGAACGATAGAAGGTTGTAGCCTTTCTGCAGGTGGGTTCCTGCGTGCTGGTATAAGTCTGCACCAGCATAGAATTGTAAGAATTTTTATCTATAATAAATATTGAAGACTGAGATAACAGCAGCGATGGTTTTCTCCCGAATTGGTTTTCCACCTTAAATACTGGTGTTCATATGTGTTGCTTATGATTGATGGTTTGTTCTGTTATTTCTGTTCATACTTACTTCTTACTAAACATCTGATGAATGAATGATGTTCTAAGTAAAGACATAGTAAGATCTCTGACATATAAGTTGGATTCAGTAAAGTAGCATATGGTTTGAAGAGAAAGAAAAGGTAAAAGTTTTCAGTCAGCTCTAAATACTGATTAACCCCCCCTCTCAGTATTTTTCCCAACATTAGATGGCATGGGTATGTTTAGAATAGTTTTCTCAATATTATACATATTGTGCATGGATAAGGGAAGTTATCTTAACCTAGACCTTATGATATCTAGTGATTTTTTTGTGATCATGACTATGTCGATGCTTATATAAGTATATATATATATATATATGTATGTATGTATGTATGTCGTTGATTGACAAGGTCGTCATGGATCTTGATGGTTTTATGTTGATGGTTTATATGTATGTATGATGTTGTCTGGAGGGATAATTATTTTTTATGCTAATGATTATATATATATATATATATATATATATATATATATATATATATATATATATATATATATGTGTGTGTGTGTGTGTGTGTGTGTATCTATGTATCTATGTCACTGTATGATAGGGTTTTCAAGGATCATTCTTGTGGAGGAATGATTGCTTATGTAGGTGATTGGCATGAAGAGGTTCGTGGCTCTGAGCAATCAAGTGGCAGAGTAGCCTTCAGAGATATATGAGGTTAGTATGATGTGTATATTATTTAATTTATATTCTTGTGTTATTTCTATGTTTATGTTTGGACAAGTATTGCTGAGGGGTGCATCAATAAAGTGAAATAAGTGTGATCAAATTAGGTCGCTATAATACTTGTGTATCCCCTTATTGTTATTTTTGGGCCCATGTAGTCCCCATATTTTTATTATTGTGCCCCATAGAATCCCACTATTGTTACTGTTGTGCCCTCACATTGTTATTGTTATGTCGGCTAGGATTTTATTGTGACCCCTTCAACTGCTATATATAGAGAGAAGGTTTTGTCATTTTTATCATCCAAGAATTTCTCATTTATGTAATTTAAATGAGGTTTTCCCCTCGAAGAGCATGATTTATAAGTCATTTATCTATCTTTTTTTCTTTTTTTGTGAGCAGGTTTCTTATCACGAGTTCACAATTTTTTCTCAAAATTGAAAGTTACAAGATTGGATTGAAACCAATATGGTTGCATAGATCTCGTCTTCCTAATTCTGATGCTATGAATGGTTTGAAAAACCGATGTTGTATGAAGAAGATATTGCGTTCTGATCAAATATGGTAGAAACGGGAGTTATGGAGATGCCATTCTTTCAATAGATAATAAGTATCATAGTGAAGGATGAACGATGGTGATTAGATCGCAGAAGCAGCAGTGGGAGATCAATGGGAGATATCTCATCGCAGTAAAGAAAAATCACACATCACAGAGAACAAAGTTTATCGTTAAATAATTTCACAAGTTAAATTATATAACTCGCGATGCAACAAGGAGGACCACGTGTCGGTGAAGGTCCAAGCACTATCGCACTTCACAAGTGATACAATTTAGTCTTTAATGGTAAATGTACGGGAGGTCAATATGCGATAAGTGGAACTTGCAAAATATGCGATGCGACATTGCCATCACAAGTTTGCATCGGTGGATATACTATTAAACCATTAAAATTTATTTGTTAAACCATGCGATCTGTGAAATTGTATGTTTCTCGATCTATGATGTGTCATACTCTGCGATATGTGATATATCTGATATTGTGAAATTTTCTAGGTTATAAGTATTATGGCCGCTATGAGTTAAAGAGTTTATGTGGGCCATGGTCAAAGCCTAACGGACGTCAACAAACCACAGTCCACCATTAAACTGCAGTCAGGAGTAGAGATTCGACTAACTATCAAGCCATCAACAGTTGGGGTGCGCATGTGGCCATAAGCCTAACCATAATAGTAATTACGTGGAATTATTGGCAGAGTAGATAGGGGCACACGAAATTTGGCGTTCAGCCCTAATTTAACTCGAGTTAACTAGAGTTCTCCACATTTAGTGGAGTTTTCCTAGGAGATATTGGGAAAATGTGTAGGAGGCTCAATTTTTGACCATTCTGAGTGAATGAATAGTCATTCTTAACTAATTGGAGCATTCTGAAGCCATTGGTATAGATAAAATAGCCATTAGAGCATTGTAACTACATGTAATAGAATTTTTTTGAGAATAATGAAATATGGACAAGCCATTGGGAGTTGTACCATCATATGTAGCCCACGAGGGGTGAACTGCTTCATCATGTCTATTGTGTAAATTTCATGTGGTGACTTATTTCTCTATTTTACACTATTATTAAGTGTTATTTATGATTAATTTATGCTTATAATTCATTAAAGTTAATCTATAATTGATGGAAAAACTCCTTAATCCTTATTGAAAATAATGAAACAATTATGCACATGTTATTTAAACTGAAAAGACCCTTAGCACAACAAAAATAATATAGTCATTTTATATGAAAAGGTATCAGAGCTAGAGTTTTTCTCTGGTGTTGTTTAGTGCAAAAAATTGTTTAACTTTTTGCAAGTTTTAGATTTTTACAAGGCTTAAGCTCAAAAGGGGAGAAGGCAAACTGGTGGAAGCAGGAGGGTCTCAAAAGGAGCCTGAGCAAAGGAGAGAAATATTGCCACAATCTCCACCACCTAGTTCACCTACTAAAGAAGAAAAATTTCCATTAAGCATGTCTCATGAGGAAGGAAAATTCATGAAGAAGTTGACCCTAAGGAATAATAAAGAGTGTTAAGGAAAGCATTTCTTGACATGTATGAGATGGTTAGAATTATTTATCAAGAAAGGAATGAGTGAATGGAAGGAGAAGGATCTAAAATCCAAAAGGAAGGACAAGGATCTTCAGGAGGTCAACATGATGAAGACAATTCAGTGAAGGGAAATGGAGGAAATGGAAGCAATGGAGAGCCACCATCTTCACCCTGATAATCATCATCATCATCTTCTACATTTTATTCAGTACATCAGCCACATAAGTCGAAGAGCACTAGTAAATATCATTTATTAAAAATTGATGTTAAGTTTGAATTGCCAATGTTTAATGGTGAAGTAAATGCAGACAAGCTAGATAATTGGATTCAACAATTGGAGGTATATTTAAGAATACATAACCTTCAAGATGATGATACAAAAATTCAATTAGCTTATTTGAGAATGGAAGATGCAACACTTGTTTGGTGGGAAGCCAAGAGATAGGAGGAAATCAAGAAACATTTTGATATTATTCTATCATGGTCAGATTTTATTACTACTATTAAACAACATTTTTATCCGTTAGCTCATATGCAAAATCCATCATGAACTGGCAGAAATTTAGGTAGTTAAAGGGAAAAAATGTGCAATAGTACACCTAGGAATTTAGGAGAAGAGCTCTTTTATTAGGGGTATATTTGCAGAGCCAAGACACTTTGCTAAAGTACATAGGTGGCTTACATATCTACCTAAAACATACTATTCCCATGTTTAACCCCACCAGTCTACATGAAGTTTGTGTTCAGGCCACACATCTAAAAGCTAGAGGGAAGAAAATTCCTAAAGAGGGTAGGAAGAAACCTTTTAAGGGTAAAGCCAAGGAATAAACCCCAAAAGGTAAAAAAAAATAATGCATCTATTAAGAAAGAGGGATAAAAAGTGACTTGTAAACATTTTTCAGAAGAATGCCATGATGAAATACATTGTTGGAAATTACATCCAGAAATGAGGCCAAAGAAACCAAATAACAAAGGGAAACAAAAAACTGCTGCTACAACTCAGCATGACTTAGGGTCTAATTTAGGTGATGAGACTAAAATTACAACCATGGGATTGAAGAACATGAAGGGAAAAGAAATTGAAACTAAAACCAGTACCAGTACATCGAACTGTCACATAAACACTCCAAATGAAGAAGAAAGAATATAATTGTTTCATGTGAGGGTCATATCCAAGCATACCAAGATTGACACATTGTTTGACAATGGGTCACAAGAAAACTTAATATCTAAAGATTTGGTCAAAAAAATTAACCTTGAGAACATAC
This sequence comes from Pinus albicaulis, assembly GCA_034641835.2. Classification (NCBI taxonomy): domain Eukaryota; kingdom Viridiplantae; phylum Streptophyta; class Pinopsida; order Pinales; family Pinaceae; genus Pinus; species Pinus albicaulis. The sequence goes on along the minus strand of CM076579.1, from coordinate 512,280,844 downwards.
CAAATCCAAAACCATATCCATTGGGTTGGAATGTAAGGATGCAAATCTACAGGTTACAAGGAAATGTATATTGAGGTTTGCAATCACTGCATGCTTTGTTGACATAGTTGAATTAGATGTGGTTCTGCTTGACATAAATGTTATTGTATTAGGGAGTCCTTACTTGTATGAAAGGAAAGTGATCTTCTATCGCCATCGGAACAAGTATCATTTATTCAAACATTTCTTTGGTAAATGCTGGACAGGTAAAGAGGTTGGTAAATTCAAGTAAGAAATTTTTTCTTCTTATGCTTAATCCCAAAGCTGATATTAATCATGAATATTTTGAGGGATGTGATCCTAAGTTGAAATATGAATTATATGAGGTAGTTAATTGACATAATGAGATGTTTCAGGAGCCAACATGATTGCCTTCAAAAAGGGAAATTCAACATGAGATTCAATTATAAAAAGATTATCCTCTTCCAAACATCGGTATGTATCGCATGTTGATAATGGAGAATGCTAAAATAAAGAGGAAAATCAAAGAGGTGGTCACCAAATGTATCATGAGGGAAAGCACCTCGCCATGTGGTTCACCCATAGTCTTGATACCAAAGAAAGATGGGAAATATTGCATGTGTGTAGATTTTCGAGCTTTGAACAAAGTTACGGTAAAAAATCATTACCCACTCCCAAGAATAGATGATTTTCTTGATCATATGAAGGAAGAAATTTTTTTCACTAAGTTACATTTACGAAGTGGATATCTTCAAGTAAGAATTGTCTAAAGTGATATATGGAAAATTTCATTCAAAACCAAACAAGGACTCTTTGAGTGGCTAGTTATGCCTTTTGGTTTATGTAATGCACTAGAAAATTTTATGCAGGTTATGGATACTATTTTGCGACCGTTACTTGATGACATTTTTATTGTGAACTTAGATGACATTTTTATCTTCAGAAAAACAAGAGAATATCATGTCTTGCATGTACATAGAGTGCTTGATATTCTAAAGAAAGAGAAATTATTTCTTAAGATGTCAAAATGTGAGTTTGGAAAGACTTATTTGGTATATTTGGGACATATTGTAGGAGGATGAGATTTGAGGATTCATCCTTCTAAAGTGGAGGCCATTGTGAATTTTCCCACACCCAAAACAATTACCTATGTAAGAAGTTTCTTGGGTGAAGCTCAATATTGGAGGAAATTTATTGCTAATTGTTCTTCCATCACAGCTCCTATGCATGCAATGAAAAGCATGAAGAAAGGCTTCCAATTGGGATCAAACAAAAAAATCCTTTCGAAGCTTTAAAATACAATATCATTTCAGCTACAGTCCTTGCACTATTAAATTTGAGATAGGCATTCAAGATACAAACTAATGCTAGTGACTATGCGATGGGCATAGTCCTTTTGTAGCATGGTAAGCCTATCGCCTTTCATTCAGAAACTGTTAATGGTTCTATGACTAATTATCCTACATATGAAAAATAACTCTATGCATTGGTACAAAGTTTCAAGATGTGGAAACACTACTTGATGGGTAAAGAGACTATTGTACACACCGATCACCAACCATTACAGTACTTTCAGTCACAAGAAAAATTTCAGCAATCAAAAAATTTTAGGTGGATGGAATTTCTTCAACAATTTCACTTGGTTATAAGGTACAAAAAGGGTATAGTCAATAAAGTTGCAGATATGCTTTTGAGACCAATCATTAGTGCTTCTACTTTACTCAAAAATGATTTTGTTGTACATGGAGTTACATAGAACAATATGTACATGGCGTTGATTTCAAAGATGTGTATGCTAGTTTGAGTAAAGGGAATCGAGTTGAAGAAAGAGATTATCACATGCATAACAATTTTTTGTTTCATTTGGGAAAGCTATGTATTCCACAACAAGAGAGGCTAACTATCATGAGAGAAGCTCATTATTCTCTTACTGTTGGACACTTTGGGGTAATAAAAATAGTGGCACATCTACATAGGTATTGTTATTAGCCTCACATGATAGATAGTGTGTCACATTTTATAAGAGGTTGTTCTATGTGTGCAAAAAGTAAGCCTATTAATAGGAATCTTGGATTGCACATGCCACTACCGGTACCATCAAGGCCATGGGAGAGCGTCTCCATGGACTTTGTTGGAGGTCTACCTATGTCAAGAAAGAAACATGATTATCTTTTCGTAGTTGTGAATAGATTCAGTAAAATTTGTATACTTATGCCATGTAAGAAGACCATTACTACTGGACATACTACTGAACTCTATTTTAAAAAATTTTGGGTTCATTTTGAATTTCCCACTTCTATTGTTAGTCATTGGGGTTCCAGGTTCATTGAGAATTTGGTCAAATCTATAGAGAATTATGGACACAAAATTGAAAAAGAGTATCGCTTTTCATCCACAAACAGATGGACAAACCGAAGTGGTGAACATAACAGTTGTGCATCTATTGAGATTATATTGCAGAAAACATCCTAATTTGTGGAATGAACAACTGCAATACATTCATCATGCTTACAATAGGGAAAATCACTCTTCAACACAAAACCCACCTTTTGAAGCATGCTTTGCGTATTTTCCAAAATCACCATTAGAATTCATCTTTGGGAAGGATGTTGCAATTGATGGAAATAGTGATATTGGTAAGGCTTGATAGTTCATTTAGAATTTCAGATGATACATCAACAAGTTCAAGAAAAAATTGAGGAAAGTCAAAGAAAATACAAAGAGAGGCATGAAAAACACCGGGTTGATCACAAGTCTCAAGAGGGAGATGAGGTATGGTTGCACATTAGCAAAGAAAGGATTCAAGGGGAAGGTAAAAAACTTAAACCCATTTTCTATGGTCCTTTAAAGATCATAAACAAAGTTGGTAATAATGCATTCTAGCTTGATTTTCCTTCTTACATGCAAATGTATTCAGTTGTTAATGTCGAAAAATTACGCTTATATGAGTCTCCTTTGATCGGTGATCAATGAATTGATGTTCAACTACCTTCTATTGAATATTTCTCACCAAAATTTTTGGATGCGCTCAAAGAACATACAATACTTGCCATGAGGACAAGAGCATCAAAGAGGGAAAGTGTCATTAGGGGAATTTTGAGGTCTAAAATGGGCCTCCTAAGAAAAATGTACAATAAAAATAAAATTCATAAGGAACAATAGTATTCAAGATGATGATGTCAACCATGGGGGAAGATTCATGATTTTTTAAGTAAAAGGGTACAAATAATAAAAAAAATAAAATAACAAAGCTAATTTTTCAACTCCTATTTTCAACTTATCTCCAAATGTTTTTACTCGAATTTCGAGTGAGAGCACTCATTGGATTCAAAATTTGAATCCTCATCAAAGGAGTACCCATGTTGCATACTTTTGATGGACCTTGCTATTATCACCCTATTAATTTATAAAGATTATGGGCTTTTGGTTTTTAGTTTAAGAAAACTAGGGGTAACCACAAACCTACTTTGGGAATTTACGATCTAGCCTTCCTAAATTTCATAGAGGGCTCTCTCTTTATGATTTAACATTGTTTTTGTTTAATTTTTTAGGCAAGTTATGACAGAACAATTGATTTTGGTTTTGAAATTTTTGGTGGAAAATAACATTACTTAAAGACAAATTAAAGAGGGATCTACTAGTCCATTTGGCTATGGAGGCCAATTCTAGCAAGTAGAACTAGAAAGGCAAGGCCAAAAGGATGCTAATGTATTCAGGGCAAGGTAGATAACCCTCAAAGATTTGGATAAATTGTTTTGATGAAATGGCTTTCTTTGAGATAAAGGGAAATGAAGGATCCTTTGATCTGGAAAAAGAGGAAGGAGGTTGGGGTCAAACGAGACTAGGAGAAATTAAGAATTCCTAAATCCAGAAATCAGCCGAAAACATTTAAATGATTAAGTAGTTAAGATAGCGTGTTTTTACACTAGTCTTGAAGTAATACTCCTAATTAATCATTAATATTGAACAACATATATGAAATTGTATGTAACTCAGAAAAGGAAACAATGAAAGTAAGAAAGTAATTTAATTATCAAATTATTTCATGAATCCTAAACTATGAATTCCTATTGGCTATTGTCCAGACTGCTACTTTTAAATCAACACATGTAAGCCTCCAACGTACCAATAAAATGTCTATAATGTTTTTAGCAATTTTATTCCACACAAAATACTTCAAAGAGTGAAGTATTTATACAAATGTTTATTACAAATATCTTATATAGATCTTGGAATAACTCTAGGAAATATAAAATATCTTTACATATTAAGAGGGACAGTTTCTTAACAATTTTAGCAAGCTATCCTCTTATCTAGAAAATATCGAACTATCTTATCTAAGAAAAACTGTATGTTGAATAGTTATCCATGCTTGCTGGCACATTGGAAAATATCTTTTGGAAGATGACTTAACTGATACTCTTTCCACTTATACTCTTTAACACTGTACTTCACCTCTGATGTTCTTTCAAGCTTCTTATTTATCATTTTACTGTTGTAAAAAGGAAATTACAACAATCAAAATCAGTTGGCCATTGATTTTCTCTCTGATACACTTTGGCTCTGTTGTTCACCCTGATATTCTTTTAACTGATATTTTAACCTTTAATTGTTGTAAAAAGAGACTTCTTAGCAGTAAAAAATCAAAATCAAATAACTGTTTTATTGTTTCCTCCTCAAATTGATTGTCTCACCTGTACTTTCTTTCACTGTTCTACTTCTTTACTGCTACAACAAATCTGTAAAAGTTTTCCATTGTTCAACATCTGGTATTTTTATACTTTTGAGTTTTCTGAAGTTCTCTTCAGCATCAATATACTTGGAAAAATTTGGTTTAATCACAAACAAATTTTTGATTTCATTTTCAAGGAAAAATAAGTCTTCAATATACTAGAGAACAACTTTCCCTGTTGGAGAGCCCTGTAGCAGTGGCTTGTTGACCTGTTCTTTGGCATGATCCCTTATCTTTTTATCATCTTCCTTATGTTCCATCAATTTCTCATTGAAGACATGAATATATGGTATACCATCTTGTCTTAGCATGGTGTATTTTGCTAGAAACTTGGTAATAGAAAAATTCATGGCATCACATTTTTCTTTCAAATTGTTCATCAGAGTTTTCTCTCTCAGTACTTTCTTGATTTTCAATATTGTCTCTGTCCTATCGTTTATTTTCAATTATTCTAGATTTGTCCTATTTTTATTGTTTAAGAAAGTAATTAGATTTAATTCTTGTGTTGGTTTATCTGTTAATTCTTCTAGTGTCTTTTGTATTTCCACTTGTGCTGCTAGAAGGAGATCTCTCTATTCATATATTATTTGAATTGATGGCCACTAAATATGTATAGCCTCAATTATATTGGTCCATAGGTAATATCGTATATAAGAAATTTATTCAGTGAAACTTAAATCGTTTTGAAGGCTTTTGATTTTCTCTTCAAGTCTCTTAGCATTTTTCTCAAAATTGTTGGCATTAATCAATGTTGCTTTGTTAGATACTTCCATATTCTGAATCATATTTTCAAAATGTTAATTTCATTATTTTTCAGAGACATTTCCTCCATTTCTTTGACAATCTGCCCTGCATCATTTTTCTGCTGTACCTGTGATGTTGAGGATTCTATATTGGAGGTAGTCGCTGATTGCACTCACACTGCAGTTGTCAGTGGCTCTTTTGGTGCTAAATTTTCTCCCAGTGTAGAACGAATAGTAGCTTTAATAATAGGTATGAATCTATGAATGGTGGAAGTATCAATTTCCTTCACAGTTTCTTTATCTTTCATAAGTATATCCATTTGACTTTCCATATCTTTGATTTGAGCAGTTAGCTTTATGATAAACTGCATCATATCCTCTTTTTCTTTCTTTTCTTGAAGTATCTCCTTACTCTGTGGGTGCTCACTTTGAGGAATTTTAAACTATTTCCTTAAAGCAGCAATATCATCAATTTTCTTCTTGATCAATACTTCAACAACTTGCACATTTGATGGGTCAACTCCTATTTGTAAAATCAAATCCTCTAAGGCTTTTATCCTTAAATATTTGACATATAAAGAGCCTTTGTCAAGTTTCATTTGATCTTGCATGTTAATAATGGTATACTGCAAATTTGTCACACTCATGGATTTTGTCACCACAGAAGAATATAGCATCTCAGAGCTATGTCTGTGAAATTCTATTTGATCCAATTCATGCACCTTTTCAGTATCTACTTCAAATTCAACCTTTTTGTAGTCAGCCATTGTTTTTGGAGTTGAAGTAGTTTGTTGTAAATATGACATGATCATTTTATTTGAGGAGTAATAAAATGTTGTAAGAAACCTGTTATGATTTCCTGGCTTTTGTTTGAGAAATTGAGAATAAATCTCACCTTTGATTTCTTCATTCCTTTGTTTGATCTGCTTATATATTTCTTTGATTTCCAAATCTTTTCTTCTACTGTTTGAGAAGAAGAAGCTTCGATATTAAATTGTTTCTCAATCATCTGGGTATTCTTATCTTTGGCTGCTTCTTGTTCCCTTTCTATCTCTGTTAAAGTCTCTTTAATTATGTCAGTCGCTTCATCATTGTTGACTTCTGGTTCATTAGCATCTTCAACCTTGATAACTTTCTTTTTCCCTATGGAACCAAATCTGAGCCTTTTGTTATAGATGACCTTGAACTTAGTATCTGTAGTAGTTTCTGCTGTGTAGGCTCCCTAATCTCTGCCTCTTTTGTTTGAAGATTCTGGCTACTTAGAAATTACCACAGAAAGTGTGGTATCCATTTTTCCTATTGGATGTTCATTTGCAGTTGCATATACCAATGTATTTTCTGCCCATTCTGTCTGATTAGCAAACTTTTCAATATCATGTTTTGGATCATGTATAAAAGGAGGTAGTTTACACTTAACCCTTATATTGTTTAAAAGACCTTGGGGTTCATAATTCCAAGGGAAACTCACTTTAAATTTCAACTCTGACAATATTTTTTCTATCCCTTTATCAACACCTCTATTATTCACTGTGAATGGACCAATCTGATTTTTCAGTTTGAATTGATTTTTCTTCTTAGAGGCCAAGAAATTTATGGCATCAACATTCAAAACCTGTCTCAAATACTCTAAAGCAAAGACTCTGATAGTCAAAAAATTAGGTAATTTATATGGAAGCAGATTAGTTCCAAAGATTCTCAATTTAGTGTGTTTCTCATGCAAGTACCAATCTCCCATTTTGTATTCCTCTGATAGTTGTAATATCCTTTTGATTTCTTCACTTACCCAAGGTTGTTCTAATTTATATAGAAAATTCATAGTTGGCCTGATGAACGAATCTATAAAATCTGTGTAGTTGTATTCACTTCCTTCTTTTCTCAATAGTGATGTCCAAAAGACAACTGATAGAGGCTGGCCCTCTACATTCATTTTCTGTAATGCTATTGGAAAGTGATCAGCTTTTGAGAATAAGAATAAGTGAAATAAATAGGAAGAATATCTGAATACCGCTTTAGTGGGTAAATTTGTCAATTGATAATATATGGAATCAACTATAAACCTAGCAAAGTCAAAAATCATAGCAAGAGGTTGACCAGGAGACAAGGTAGAAAAAAACCAAGGATGGACTCATCAGTAAGCTCATCACTGAAATAGCCTAATATGAAGGATAACATTTAAATTACATGCCTAGAACCCTTTGGAAACTTGGAAGTGGAATAGGGAGGATTTAGCTTTGGAATATCCACATGACTAGGCATGAAGTTCTGAAAAATCATGAATCACTTAGGGAAATCCGATCCAAAATATAACTGAGTTAATGCTTCAATGGATAGGGGAACTACCCTAGGGTTAAACTGAAGTTCTAACATTTCATTAATAGATTCTGTAGTGATAGAAAATAAAATCTCCCTATCAACATTCATAATTTCTCTTTGGTCTGGAACATAGTACTTCTAACACAATCTTACAAAGTCTTGACCAGGATGTGTTACTGGGACTACATATTTTGGTAAATTTGTATCTGAGAGAGGCATGTTATCTTTATCTAGGAAATTTTCATGACACCAATTGTGAACTTCTAATAAGTTAAATTATACCACTGGGTCTACAATTTTATAATCTACATCAACCAAGGGGATGATTTCTTAAGTAGACACTAGTGGCTGAAGGGGGTTAAGAGTCACAGTGGTTTTTACAGTGAGTGTAGGGGTGGATTTTTGGGCTTTTGCTACTTCAGACTTGGGAGGTTTGGATCCTCCAGGTTTGACAAGCTTGGAGCCTCCAGCTTTAGGTGTTATTTGCTTCTTTGTCATTTTGAGATAACTAATGCAAGATTACATAGTTTGCAATAGTTAATTTGTTGAAACAGAGAATAATTGAGAAATATTATAAGCAAAAATGATGATATTGGGTACTTCAGTGCTCAATTATGAATTTCGAACACAAACAACAGGTATGAAACTGAAAACATAGGTTTTTTGAATGATTGTGACTATAAAATGGATTTTTAGGATTTTTTGTAGGTTTTAAAACCTTTTTGAACAGTGAAATTGATCTTTCGAGGGTCTTGGACTGAGGATTTGGCTTTAAATGAGGCTTTTATGTAAACAAAAATTTCTGGGAAAAATTTGTGAGGGTTTTCCCTATTTTTTCAGGGTTTCGGACACTATAGGATGGACAAATTCACTATTTATAACTTTAATTGTTTCAATTTGGACGTTTAAATCGTGAATTTTGCAGGCTAAATTTTTGAAAATACCTGATTTGTAGGTATTTTGATACTTTGAGAAGGTTTCTGAAGCTTTGGTGGTTCCTGCGGATGGGTCTGAATCGCTGATGCAGAGAATGGATTTAAATGGTCTTCAAACAGGGGATCAATAGTTGAATTCAGTTTTTTCTCTGGATATAAGTCAACAATTTGAGTAAAGGATTGTTTGCACAGTCGGGCGGCTTTTCAAAGTTGGGAACACACAAATAACATTAAAAAATATCATAACAAAGGCTTTCACCTTTGACATAAATCTTTAAAAAATGTAATAAATGTGGGTCAAATTTGCTGGCGGGAGAAATTTTCTATTTGTGAACGCGAAAAACCACATGTGGGTTTCACGCTGACATTGGGTAGTAAATGGTTTTTGGAAAAATGAATGTGACACAATCAAATGGTGACACATCAAAGGAGGCGGAAATGAAAAAACCACCCATTTCGCGGTCGATTAGGCATTTGGAAAACATTTGGTTTGTGGGCGCGAAACGCATCGTCCACCGTTGGATCATCAAGATAGGAGCAAGCAGTTGGGATAATTTCAAGAGTTTCAGTTGCAAAGTAGGATGGGACTTGGGGTGACTTTATGCGCTGGGAAATGTATTGATGAAATAAAAACTTTATATTATATGAATTTATATCCAAGGTTTTATATCCAAAGGGTAATGTTTATATGCGGCAATATGGTTAAAAATGGTTTGTATATATATAAAATGAATTTCATGTATATGTAAGTAAATGGGAGGGATGCACGTGAGGTGGGTTGTTTAACTATGGGTTAATTTTGTGCAGTCAAAATGGATGGAAAATGTTTTACAAAGGTGTGAGTGAACCTTTATAAAAGGTTTAGGATAAAGTGTAAACCGTCGAATAATATTTTTAATTTGCAAATGTTTAGAATACATCCGAGCAGTTCATATATGTTTTATTTTATTATATATTTTTTAAACCATAGGGGTTTAATAACTATAAGGGGCGGGGTATTTACATAATGTTAGTTTTATGCCAAAGGGAATGTAATTGGGGTTTTTTATTTAAACATTTGGATAATTAACTTTTGAAAACAAGCTTATAATAGTGGGTTTTTGGGGACAATTAGATAAAAGGGGTTATAATAATAGGATAAGGTTTGTTTATACGGATTTAATTAATAAGTTATAAGTTAATATGACCAAGGACAATGAAAAACACCAAAATATAATTATATGATCAAGTAAAGTGATAATGTAAAAGAAAAGATTTATCATTTCTAATTTGACCACTTTGACCTAGAATATAATATTTTTGGAGGGTTTTTTATGTTTTTATGAATGAAGGGGATTAATCAAAAGGGGATTTTATTTTTTCATTATGTAAAATGTCTTTAATTATGAAAGTATAATGGATGAATGTAGGGTAAATGATGATAATTAGGGATTATTATAGGAATTCAACACTTTTAACTTAATAGTCACTGAGCCTTGGGTCTGGTCCCAACAGAAGTAAGAGAAATGCTCTGAGCCTTTTTGACTGGAAGTTTAGAATGTAGAATAACTATAACGAAAGGGAAATTAGTGATCTTTTCCTGGTAACAAATACTACAATTATTTTCCCATTTTTTCTACCTACCCAACTTTAATATAACATTTTTTATTCCATTTTGCGGGTGCATTTGAGCTAGCAACCTTGAACATTTTATTCTTTTGAAAGCATAAAAAATATCTAAATCTATCTTATATCATCTAAGGGCTCAGATTAAATTGGTGAGCTCCTCTTTATTCTCTACCTATCTACTGAATAGTCAGGATTAAACCATCTGACTAATCTTTATTCACTATCTAGAAAAATAAAATTGAAACATGACAAGTCAAGATTGAATAGTTCAACTCATCATGGAGTATGGCATTTATTGAAAGTCTACCATAATCATCAGTAACAAAGTAAAAAGTAGTGGCATTTCCACTTGCACACTTTTATGTTTTATTTCTTTTTTCTTTGGGGTATATTATTTTTTCTAAGTCCTTTGATTTTTCTTTTAGGACTTTACCCTCTTTTTTATTTTTTATTTTTTATTTTTTTTTACAAAATATGGGAAAACAACTTGCAGAAAGCAAGATATGTACATATTTTTACAAGAATATCATAATTCAATTCCAAATTATGAATCCTATACTTAGAGGACCCTAACACTTGCTACGCAAAAAATGAGAAATACATGAAAAAACGTGATTGCAATCATGTTTTTCATGTATTTCTCATTTTACGTGTAGCATTTTCTGTCGAATATATGCAACATGGGTACTCCTTGGATGGGGAATTAAATTTTTCATCCAACAAGTACTCCTGCTCAAAATTTGAGTTAAATCTTTGGGAGATAAGTTCAAAATACGAGTTGAAAAAGCAATTGTTTCCTTTTTCCCTCTAAAATTTGATGATGTCATCAAATCTTATTTTATTATTTCCACTATTATTTTATAATTTATTTAGGAGGCCATTTTAGACCTCAAAATTCCCCTAATGTGACTACCTTCGAGTTGGCCCAAAGTCAATAAACCAAGCAAGGCAAAATGGATGGAGATTAGAAAGGTGAGGGAGTTGGACCCTCATGTAATGAACAGGTAATCAAGTCTTTTGGGGTCTAAAAGATTCCCAATGGGAAGGAATGATCAAGAGTTCATAAATTTTTCTAAAAATTAAGAATTATAGGATTGGATTGAAACCAAAATGGTTGTGTAGATCTCGTCTTTCTCATTCCGGTGCCGTCAACGGTTTGAAAAACTGATGTCGTATGTGGAAGATATTTCCTTCTGATCAAATATGGTAGAAACAAGAGTTATAGAGATGTGATTCTTTTAATAGAGAACAAGTATCAGAGTGAAGGATGAACTGTGGTGATTAGATCACAGAAGTAGTGGTGGGAGATCAACAGGAGAGATCTTATCGCACTTGAGAAACATCGCACATCACACAGAACAAATTTTACCGTTAAATAGTTTCGCAAGTTAAATTATGTAACTAGCGATGCGACAAGGATGAGCACGTGTCAGCGGAGGTCTAAGCGCTATCGCACTTCACAAGCAATACAGTTTAGTCTTTAATGGTAAATGTGCAGGAGGCTGATATGCGATAAGTGGAACTTGCAAAATATGCAATGTGACATTGCCATCGCAACTTCGCATCCGCAGATATATTGTTAAACCATTCAAGTTATTTTCTAAACCATGTGATCGGAAAAATTGTATGTTTCATGATCTGCGATGTCGCATACTCTGCGATATGCGATATATCTTATATTGTGAAATTTTTTGGGTTATAAGTATTATGGCCTCTATGCATTAAATAATTTATATGGACCATGGTCATAGCCTAACCGACGTCAACAAATCAAAATCCAGCATTAAGCTTCAGTCAGGAGTGGAGGTTCCGCTAACTGTCAAGCCATTAACGGTTGAGGTGTGCATGTGTCCATCATCCTAACCATAATAGTAATTGTGTGACATATTGGCGATGCGGATAGGGGCACACCAAATTTTGTGGTCAACCCTAATTTAACTCTAGTTAACTGGATTTCTCCGCATTTAGTGGAGTTTTCCTCAGAGATATTGGGAAAAAGTGTAGGAGGCTCAATTTTCAACCATTATAAGTGAATGAGGAGTCATTCTTAACTAATTGGAGCATTTTGAAGCCATTGGTCTAGATAAAACTACCATTAGAGCATGTTAAATACATGTAATAGAAAAATTTTGAGCATAATGAAAGATGGACAAGCCATCGGGAGTTGGACCAGAAGATGTAGCCCAGGAGGGGTGCTTCATTATTCCTGTTGTGTAAATTTCATGTGGTGACTTATTTCTCTATTTTACACTGTTTTTCAGTGTTATTTATGCTTATTTTATGCTTCTAATTCAGTTCATATATAATTCATGGAAAAAATCCTTAATTCTTATGAAAAATAATGAACCAATTATGCACATGTTATTTAAATTGAAAATACCCTCAGCACAACAAAAGTAATACAGTCATTTCAGATAATTTTCATAAAATTTGGTATCAGAGCTTTGGATTCTAGGGTTTCACTATTACAAACATGGCATCGTGGATTTTTTTCTATAATATTATTAAAATAAAGGTTTAGAAGTAGAAACAAAAATCCATTTGAGCCAAAATCCTGAGGAACTGCATGCACAAATTTAATATCCTCATTCCCTATATTTTCAGAGATATGATCTGAGAACGTTAGGGTATTTTCAGGACCTTGAATTTCATTTTAAACAAGTGACCGAGGGAAAATTGTCATAACTTTTGTTTCAGACATAGGATTAGAATTATATAATAATTGAATGAAAGTGCATAAAATGTAGGTCTTTATATTTATTTCAGAGCCGAAGGATAAAAAAATGACACATGGCATGTCGTACAAATTCTCTCTGTTGAAACATCCCATAATTATGTCATTGTGGGAGATTGGGCATAAATTTACCTTCAGGAATCCAAATTAGGTTTGACCTATGGCATTGGAAAGAACGCTAAGGGAGATACTATAGTACCAAATATCAAATCTTGGGGATCCAAAATTATAGAGATACAATAGTTTCAATATTGAGCTCCTCAAAAGCAAGAAAAAGGTGTGTATTTTTTTTAATTACGTAATTCTTGTTTGAAAAATCAGTTTGAAGTTATTCCAAGGGCATATTAAAGCATATATATTAATATTGGGTTATTAAATGCCCCAAAAAATAATTAAACACCCCCCTTAAGACCGAAAAAGGTTGTACTATGACTCATGAAGAGGAAGAAGTGCAACATGAGATATCAAAATTATGAGACCAGGTGTAACAAATTTCACCCTCGCAAAGAGTAACAAAAAATGAAATGGAAATTAAGATAGATGGTTTAGAATAAGACATGGAGGCTAAGGTGGATGGTTTGAAGGATTAAATGAAGGCTAATATGGATGATCATGTAGTGGAATATCACATCGAGCATCAACAACAAGTTATCCAACTCTTAAAGGATAACCTAACTATCGTGCAGAATCAAATGAAACAATAGGCAAATCAATATCGTAGTGAAAGAAGTTTTGATGTCTGGGTATTTTTATGGCTGCAACCATCAAAAACAATATCCCTCAAGAAAGCTAACAAATATAATAAATTATCGCTAAAGTACCATGTTCCTTACAAGGTGCCGCAAAATATTGGTACTATGGAATACAAACTGGAGCTTCCTGTATCTTCCCGAGTGCACCCAGTTTTCCATGTTTCATGCTTAAAGAAGGTTATCGGTGACAAAATCCCAGTTCAAAAAACATTTCTTGAACTTTTCGAGGAAGGAAAAATCATATTAAAACCTGAATCAATCATGCAAACAAGAAATCGACAACTATGAAATCAATCAATTTCAGAGTATCTCAACAAGTGGAAGAAATTACCCGTTGAAGATTCCACATGGGAGCATGAGAATTTTATGGAGAAGAATCTAGAACTAATGAAGCGTTAAAGACAACACTTTTTTGAAGGAGAGGGGCATATTAGGTCCCTATAATACTAGTGTATCTTCTTATTGTTATTGTTAATTTAGCCCCTTATTGTTATTGGTGTGCCCACTTAGTCCCCATATTATTATTATTTTTCCCCTTAGAAGCCCACTATTGTTATTTTTTTATATGATGTTGTATGCATGTTGTGTATATGATGCTGCAAATTCAGTGCCAGGTATAGATGGTGCTATGAACATGTTGGATATGTGGTGTTGTGTATGTATGCTATTATGCACATGTTAAAAATGCAGTGCTATGTACATATGGTGTTTTTTGTGTGATTTTCATATGATGTTTTGTGTGTAATTTACATATGGTGCTATGTACATTTGGTGTCGTGTACATGATTGTACACATGGTGTTGTGTGCATGTCGTGTTGTGTATATGTTATACATGTGCTAATGTGTGTAAGCGGTGTCGTGTACATGTCGTCCATGTTGTGCTAAGTATATATGGTGTCGTGTTATGTACATGTCGTGGATGTGGTACTGTTTACATGTGGTATTGTGTACACATTTTACAGGTGCCGTGGTATAATTTTGCATTTTGTACACGTTATGCAAGTAGTGTTGTGTACATATGGTACTACGGCAATGTTGTGCATATGGTACTAGTATACATCTAGTATTGCATGCATGTCATACATGTTGTGTTGTGAGCATGCCATACTATGTATGTGCATGGTGTAGTCATGGTATCACAACATGTGTATTCGTTGTGTTGCACTTTGTTTATGCATATGTATATGTATATGTATGTGTTATGTTGTGTGAAAGGTGTATGTGTTTGTACATGTATTGTGTTGTAGTTTGGGTATAGGTGTATGTATTTTGTTGTGTTGTACACTGGATGTATGTGTATGTACATGAATTATTTTGTACATTGGGTATAGGTGTATGGATTGTGTTGTATTGTACATCGGGTGTAGGTGTATGCGTAGTATGGCAATGTAGGTATGAATTGTGTTGCACATGTATGTGTATCTATTATTTTTTATGTACATCAGGTGTATGGTATGTGTTATGTTGTGTGCCAGATGTGGGTGTATGCAATGTGTGGTGTTGTACTCCCTATGCGGATGTATGTGTGTGATGTACATCGTGCGTATGTGTAAGTGAGTGAAGAGAAGTAAGGGCACTGGGTGCTTGCCGGGTGTGGCAACCGATTGAGTGTGTGTATAGAAAGAGAAAAGGCACAAACATGAACTGATCAAGGATATGTATCGATATTTTACTTCAGACTTACAATGCATGAGATCTATGATTCTAACTTATGATGGTTACATGTGATTTATGATTATGGTTTATGGTGATATCGTGTGATTCATGATTTTAATTTATGATGGTTTTGTGTGAGCTAACAGAAGTGATATGTCTATACATGATGGTTTGATCAAACATCTAGTTTGACTTGTTTGACAGGAAGTGAACATAACTGCAAGTGTACCTTGTTGACAAACTACCAATAAGTTATGATTTTTGTTTATTTCAATTTTGTTTTAGCGTAATGGAATTATTTTCCTGGTACATGAATTCATGAACATGCCCGATTGGGTGGTTGAGACTGCATGCAAGAATTAGCAGTAAAATTAAAAGGATTTGTAATATGCAGTAGTATGCTGGTAAAGAATTTCAGGAGTAGGACCATTATGGGACATGTGTACCCAATAGTGTCCATTGATTTCCATGAGCATGTTATGACTAGTATGTTGCTTTTGAGGCAGGTGTACACCTTTTTTTTGTATCTTCCGATCCGAGGAAGCCTTATTAAGGGATGGAATACACGGGATAGTGTGACAATAGAACATGGAAGGTGAGTGATTCCAGAGAAGGGATAATCGGGTTTCCGGACGGACTGTGTAGTAGAGAAGGGAAGGTCAGAGATGAATTTGGTTTGGTCATTATCATTTCTAGATGCAATTGGATGCACATTGGGAGTGTTCCCTGGAACAATGAGCCATTAGTTGTTCACTGAGAGAACAAGTGGCGTGGGATTGTAGCGTTGGACATGGGATGCAGATTTAACTTTGGTAGTGGATTTCAGACTTCCTCGGAAGGAGGTGAATCCTAGTGTTACCTTTAGGGTGTAGGTGTAAGCCTTTGGTTCCCCTTGTTGTTTATACGAGTGTTGAAGCCTCAAAAATCGTTGTTCCAAACATTGGGGGAAAACCACCCGCTCGGGACCTTAGGACAACTCCTTTTCCGTTTGGTGTGGTGGCTCTGACTGGATTGATAGGACCAGTTTCCTAATAACTTAAATGGGTTGGTGATGGAATGATTGGATGAATGGAAAATGAGAATAAATGACTGAAATAAACTATCTAATCTAATCTATAACTTATAAATAAATATAGAATTAAACCCCGGTATCAAATATGAATACAAATTTAAAATTGTTTCAACTAAACCAATAACCATGAAAATGTATTATAATTTAATTGAAATATGTAGTAACAAATAAAGATAACTATGTTTAAGAAACTAAACAGAGCTATAATAACACATTGTATTCATCATTTTATATATCATTTGCATATACTGTAAGAAATGAATATTTCTACACACTCAGAATTGATATGTATAAAGAAATATTGTAAAACAAGTACATATAAATGATAGCAATTTTTAAAGAGAATATCTCATAACATAAGAAAATTAGCAGTGAATAGATAGAAATACCATATCCATCTTGATACTTTTCTTGATGCAATTCGATATCCAAATCCAGCACTTCAATGTAAAATAGACTCCGAGATACAAAAATGCAATTCTTAAAGACAATTTTCCATAAAATCACTAGATGTGATCCATTATAAAAATATAAGAGTCAATGGAGTACAAAAATGTAACATCCAAGTCAAGATATTACAAATTCAGGAACCCTTTCTAAATTCATGAAAGGGGTTTAAATAGGTACTTAATAAAACAAAATAACTAAAACTATTCCTACAATCTATCTCATTGCAAATCTGTAAACAGAATTGCGATATTGAAGTAAAACTGATTCATTGATTATCTCATGCATTTAATGTGCCCAGATGGCATATTTTGAGCATTTCTTTAACTTCCACTGGATGAATCATTTTTTAATGTAATTTCCCAATATACATAGCATCAAAGAACTCAGGAATTTGATGGCCATTTTTTGACTATGTGGCTTGATTATATAAGTCCACATGATATCCCATGAAATTGCTTGCAGTTTGCTAATCTGTTGATTCTTATTGATTATCTCTTCTTTCCACTTGGAATCAGCTTCTTTTACTTTTGGTAATTTTCCTAGGATACAATCTAAGATCAAATTACTGGCATACAATCTGTCATTAACGAACTTTTTTATATTATTCATCATACTTTTAGCTCTTGATATGGTTCTTTCTGATTTCATCATTTGTTGTTCCCATTCCACAAATAAAATTTCCTTGTGTCTTTCTTCAATTCTAGGAATATTTTATTTTCTTCCCTGCTCTGTATCCTGCCATGAAAGGAATTCAGAAATTTTATCATCAGCATCATCAATTTCTTGCCTAAGAGTGACTGCTTCATCTATTGAAGATGATGTTATTTCGCACAAGGGCTCGGCTTGTCCCAACTTTAGAAAAAAATCATTTAACTGCTGAGATAGCAGTTTGTTTGTTCCAAGAGCTTCAGTTTTGAATTGATCTAATTTAGGGTAATCCATGAACTTGTCAAATGCTGATTGGAATATTTTCTCTTGTTCAATCTTTGCATTTTTCTCAGTTTGCAGAAGATTTTGTAACTTTTCTACCTCTTGACTCAACTGCTGCTGTTTTTTCAAGGCTTGTTCATCAATATTCTTCTTTTCAATGCTAAGCTTCTCTTCCAGCTATTTAGATCTGAGCTTCTCATCTAAAAATTGTTTTTCCAATTGAACAATCTTTTGCTGATTCTCTGTGGCTTGTTCCTCCAGCATAGCTATCTGTAAGTCTTTTTGTTTCATCAATTGGGAGACTTCAGAAGCTTTGTTTATAGTTGCAGCACTATAGGCACCTGCGTATTGAGATAATTTGGTGAGATCCTCCGAAGGATTCACCTCAGCATTTTTATAAACAATATTCATAAATTCCACTTGTGATGTTGATAGTGGATCCTGGTCAGTTCTTCTCCTCTTCCTCTGCTTTCTAACAACAACCCTATGCATAGGAATATAAAAGACATCTAGAGGAGGAATATATTTTACATTCAGCATAATTTCACCTGTAGGATGTTAAGGAATAACTTCCATATCTTGATCTTGTAGAATATTAACTTGGGGATTATTTTGTTGTCCTATTTGATGGGAAAATTGCTCATATTGGCTTAGAAAATGGGAAGAAACTATAAATTCATCAGATTCCACTATTTTTTCAGTAGTTTCTTCTCTTCCAAGTTGAGAATCTGGATTATTGCTCACATCTCCTTTTACTTCTTGTACAATAGGCTTACTACCTATGTCTCCTTTCTCAGTATGCACATTGGTCTCAGTACCTGTGCTTTTCTGTTTGAGTTGTAGATTGCTGATTAATATGTTCATCGCGTTTACCATTAGTATTATCTTTTTGCACATTGGGTTTACCGTTAGTGTTTTCTTTCTGCACAATAGGCTTAGTTCCTATGACTTCCTTCTATGTCTGTACATTGGCCATACTGGTAGATGTTTGTTTAGCTACTTTGCTAGATGCATCCTCTTTTTGCTTTTGTTTTGTTTCATATTCTTGAACAGGAATTCGTAATTGGTCTAGAGGAGCTTTGAGCAGTCTCTAGCTTATAAATAACCTGAATTTATTCATCTCTTAAGTATGAAATTTAGACTTGGCTAAGTTATAGACTTGGCAAAAATTATCAGCAGAAATAAACAAATCATCGAATTCATTTGGTTCATGCTCAAATTGAGCGATTGAAACTGAAGTGGTGAAATAAAAAGCCACCTTATTTGGGTCATATTGCCTTCCTAGGACTATTGAGAGCTTAAGATCTCTTATTTTTATAACCTCCTCAGCATGTGTGAAGTTATTAAGAGTAAAATCTCCACAGTGGAAGGGAAAAGTACGCCACCTCAACTTTTTATTATTCTTCAAAGACCTGGACATGCCTTCTACTATTAACTGATAGAAAATCTCTTGTGCTAACAGTTTATCGGGAACATAGAGAGGCAGAATATGGGGCTCTACAATGCTCCTGAAGACTCTGATATAGCTAAATATTTCTTCTCCAAACCAATCCCCAATCAAGGATATATCAATTTTAGATTTTTCAGAAAGCCTGTGAGGGAATTGGTTAAAAATGGTTTGATAAACAGGGATGAGGAAACTATGACAAATTCTATAATTTTTTTTTTTCAAATGAACTTTCCAGAAGAATTTATGATATTAATGAATAGGAGCGGGATCTTTGGGGTTCCATTTCCATCCAAACATGGGAAATTCAGAGTTGAAACATAGGGCATCTAGAATATAGGAACAAAAGTAAAATGGGGTTGTGTTTCTTGTGTCCTTGTCCTTTCTATACTCGAGAATTGTATTGGAAATCTTATCTGAAAGAATGACAGCCCAATCCACGATTTCAGAATTTATAGCAGAATGGATTAAATGTACCATTTCTATAGAAAACCTAGCTGAATTATCATTTCCAAATAGCCTGCACATCATTGCGGAAACATAATAGTATGGAGGTGAAAGGGACTCCACAGAGTACATACCTGATGCCTCATTTTTGTGCTTCTCCGGAGCTCTTCTCCATTCTCTGATTGGCTCAGATTGATTTTCAATATTTGCAGCAAATTCCTTGATAAAGGCTTTGTTGTATATTTTCTGCGGGTCCAAAAGGTGGTACATTGCTTTAATGTCCTCTACTTTAAATGACCCAAATGTTTTCCCAACAGCTGAAACAAACGTCTTGTTCTAGATGGTGACATTATCTATCACCCATCAGATTACATCATAATAAGGGAAAATGTTTGCTCGAGCTGCAATTCGGTGCAAGAATGAATTCGCAAGTGCTTGAAGAGAATTTTCTAAATCAGAATCTGAGTCGTCTTCATCAGGAACCGTTGCTTTTGCCACAGTGACCTTAGTTCTTTCCCTTTCAATCAGGTTATATACCTCTTCCCAAGAGAGTTTTCCAAGACCTTGGCACGATGTGTCTGTAACCAGCTTCAACTTTTCTTGTTTTTCTTTTGGTACAATGGTGAAAATAGGGGTCTTTGGAGCAATAGCGGCCTTTTCTTTCCTAGATCTCTTAGACATTTCGTTGTCTAGAAAAGTTTCTCTTGCTCAGCGAATGAAAGGATTATGGTTCTGCAATGGAGAAAAATATTTCAGACGCGGTAAAAAGAGAATAAAGAGAACAACTATATGAAATATTTATTCATTAATTTCCATTTATTAAATCTATATTAAAACTTAAATACCCTCTAAAGAGTCACATTCACGCATTCAAAATAAAATCGATTATCATTAATCGTTTGATTTTCTATTTAATAGAAAACGTACAATTGGAGATCGACGATTTTTTGGAATGAGAATAAAGACTTTCCTTTTGAATTTCACAATTGCGATGAATAAATCATATGTGCGCAATGTAAAATATAAATATTAAGCATTAATCAAATCGAGAATTTCCAAAAGGGACAACAAATAATATATCGTGATCTCCGTCGATTTCCGATTGCGATGATAGTATATCGCATCGGTTATTTTAAAATATAAATGAGTCGCGAATGATATTAACTAATTTTCAATTGCGATTGTGATTGATTCAATCACATCAGAGTTTATATGATAAGCACATATGACATTGATCCACCGAAATGTGATTGCGATCAATCACATCGCATCGAAGTTTTGCAATCGACTGAATGACGAGTTTTCATTTTCGTTTTATGATTTGAAATTTGCAATGCGGCCAATCGCATCAGAGTTTATAAAACAAGCGTGTATTTATTTTATTTTCCAAAATGCGATTGCGATCAATCGCAGCACATTGATGTGTTATAAAACAATGTGAAAACTCAAAAATTTTGTGATTTGTGATTGCGATTGGTTCAATTGCATCAGAGTTTTTCAAAAACAAATATATAAATTAAGGATATCTGTAATTTGCGATTGCAATTACTGTTTAACATTAGACTTTGTTCGAATTGAATACTTTCATGTACTATGTTAATGTCATAAAGTCTTTATATCTCATCGGATCAGAAATTTTCAATGTTGCATTTGTTTATATAGACTTGCTATTGAAGATATGCAATATATGGCTTTCTAACAATGAACCTTTATTGTTTTATTCAAAATGATCGTATTTCCTCTAAGTCTTTTATTCCTATCTAAAAATAAAAAGGGGACCTATTTCTAAATGAAAATTATTCTAAAAATTTGAAATGGGGAGAGTTGTTGTACCATACAATAATTGGTGATTCACTGGAAGAAACAATTATCTCTGAAAAAATAAAATGAATACTATATTTTTAGTAAGTAAAAATTTTAAAAGATAATGAAAACTATCTTAGAGAATTTTTAAATAAAATATAACTCTGAAAAAGAATAAAAATCACTTACAATTTCTTTCTAATTCCATAAAGATAAAAAACATTTTTTGGTTTTCTCAAGCCTTGATTGGTTGATAATAATAAAGTAAGGGGCCTTTCCAATTTTAGCCTTTGTAATATACTCTATTTTCATAGGTATTGCCTCTGCTGCCTACAAACGTTCATAGTCTCGACAGGGTTACATTTTAACCATCAACCATTCATTGTCCCATCCAACTAAGATTATGAATTTTTAAAAATAAATTCATAAGATATATTATCTCATGTTTTTTGTCTTTTATTTATTTTTTAGTTTAAGAGTCATTGTTCTGGTTTGGTAGCCAGTTAATAACAATGTCATTCACTAGTTATAATTAAACTGAATAAGCTGGCTCATGATAAGACCCCTTGTCTTATACTTATTAGCCATTACCCTGTTTTGGTATGCAGTGTTGGTAATGTCAATTTTATTACTTCTTATGATCATGGTAAGCAGACTTGTGATGAGACCTCTTATCTCTTAACTTTTAATATAATTTCTTAGAATTACATTCTAATAAATAATAACCTAAATGGATGGGGTGAAATAGTATTATCCTTAAGAATCAATGGATGAAAATTTTCATAGTTTTTTGAGTGCCAAAGCTTGAGAAAGTATTTACTTTTATAGATAACCTTTATCTTCTCAATAAAATTATAATGAATTTTTTTTCAAATTTTAACGTTTTATTTTAAACTATCCAAAACTGTAATCATCTCCCTAAAAATTATTATTTACACAAAATAAATATTTATAATATTCTTCCTAAGAAATTTTCTAATAGTAAAAGTCAATTAGAGATTTATTAACAACTTTTATTTACAAAACAAACAAAACTTGCAGAAAGGAATATGTACAAGTAAGAAGGGGTTACCTCCTTATGAAAAGAATTTCTTTAAGACAAGTCCATTTATAGAAAGAGATGCTCTCTTTCCTGTTAAATCTTGGAGTATAAATGTATATGAGCCTATCTTTTCGGCAATCTGAAATGGTCCAAGACACATTTTCTGAAATTTGGTATGCTTACGTTTTTCTTTATGTGCTTTATCCCATTTCAGAACAAGATCACCAACCAAAATTTTTTTTGATCCGGTGGAACTTGAATCAAAAGAAGATTTTACAAGATTTTGATGTTTTTCATGATTACTTTTTTCTTTCCCTCTATCTTATTCTAATTTAAGGATTTGATCAAATCTCAACTGAATAGATGAGGAAGGTTTTTCTTCAGTAAATTGCACTAGAGCTAATGATGGGAGAGTTAGATTTGATGGTATCACAGCTTCTTTTCCATAAAATATAATGAAAGGTGAAGTTCCTATTGAAGCTTTATGAGTAATATGATCATTCCATAGTGCAAAAATTAAAGACTTGTGCCAATTTTTTGGATTTTGATCAATGGTCCTTTTAATGATTTTAATGAGATTTTATAAGTAGATTCAGCTAAACCATTACCTTGTGGATAATAATTTTCTGAATATTTCAATTTAAAACCTCTTTTGATTGCAAATTCCATTATACTATTTCCAGAAAAGTAAGATTCATTGTCAAAGACAAGAGCGTTAGGTACACCAAACTTGGTCATGACGAATTGATCGATGAAATCAATAATTGCGTCAGAATTGGCTACCTTTAAAGGAATTACTTCTACCCATTTTGTGAAGTAATCTGTTTTTGTAAGGATGTATTTGTGTTGTTTGGAAGAATGAGGTACTGTTTAACCAATAATATCAAGCCCTCATTTTTCAAATGGTTGCTTAATACTTACTGGTTGTAAAGTAAAAGTTGGCTTCCTTTGTCTTCCACTAGTAGTTTGAAAATTTTTTCACTTCCTCACAGAATCATAATATCCAACATGGATGATTTTGTGAGCTATGGTATCACCTCCAAAATGTCCACCTGCTGGTCCATCATGTAGTTCCTGCAATACCTTTTCTTCTTCAGTCTTTTCAAGACATCTTAATAGGATTGAATCATAATTCCTTTTGAATAACAGAACATCAATGATTTCATATTTAGTAGCCTTAAATATTAAAGAACGTTTGTTCTTATAGATGAAATTAGAAGGAGCATACCCATTTTTCAAGAAGAAAATAAGATCAACATATTGAGATTCAGAATCTATAACACTTATCTAATTTACTTGAACAACATTATTTGGATCTTGATTTTCTGGTATGTTGTGAGCTCCTACTAATAATCTGCAAAAACCTTGACCTCTAAAAATATTGGCTGGCTTAATATCAATATCATATTCTTGTAAAGCTGTCACCCAATTAGCACTCCTTTATCCTAATTCATTTTGAAGTAATAATTTCCTCACTGCAGAGAATGGGTCAATAATTTTTTTATGTCTCTTTAGGAGAAAAGGTCTAAATTTTTTGATTGAATTAAACATAGCTAAGGCTTGTTTTTCTACATCAGAATAATTAAGCTTAGCTCCTTGTAGATTTGAGTTGAAGAAAGAAATTGGTGCTTCTACTTGTTGATAATTGAGCTGTGTTAAAACACCAGCATAGGATGTTTCGGTGGCCAAAGTATACAAAATAAAATCTTTAGAAAAATCATGAGTATTCAATGCAGGTGCATTAATGATTGCCTATTTGATTGCATCAAAGGTTTCCTTCTCTTTATACCCCCATTTGAATACTGAATTTTTCTTAATCATATACTGCATAGGTAAAACAATTTGATAAAAATCGGGAATGAATCTTTTTACAAAATTTATTTGCCCTAAAAATGATTGCATGGATTTTTTTTTATGAGGGAAAGAAACATTAGAAATTTATTTCACTATGTCTAGGTCAATATATATACCATCTTTTCACACAACAAACCTTAAGAGTTTTCCTTAATTGAGAGCAAAGAAGGATTTCTTTGGGTTTAAAGAAATACCAAACCTTGTACATCTTTCAAATATTTGTTTCAGATCATGTAGATGATTGGCTCTCTTCTTTGAAAATATTGTTATGTCATCAAGATAAATAACAACCGATCTATTAATCAGACCCTTAAATGCTATGTCCATGGCTTTCTGTAAAGTAGATCATGCATTTATTAAACCAAAAGGCATTTTCTAATAAGCATAGGTTCCCCATTTGGTTGTAAAAGAGGTTTTCAACCTATCATCATGATGTACTAATATTTGGTTGTAGCTTGAAAATCCATCAAGGAAGGACATGAGTTCAGAACCAACTACCTTTTGGAGTATTTTCAATGGGAAATTATCCTTTTGAAATGCCTTGTTTAAATTTCTAAAATCAATAAAGATTCTAATATCACCATTCTTCTTCCTTACAGGCACCATGTTGGAAACCCAATTGGAATGCCTTACAGGAAGAATGATTTTTCCTTTCAAAAGTTTTTTGAGTTATGTTTTGATTTGACTTTCAAGCTTTGGATGAATCTTTCTTAACTTCTGTTGAACAGGTTTAAAATCAGACAACATTGGAATTGTGTGTTGAATAACAGAAGTATCATAAGTTTTTAACTCCTCATAACTCCAAGAAAAAACATTTGTATACCTATTCAAAATTTTGGTGAAAGAAGTTCTTTCTTCTGGAGTTAAATTGAGTCCTAGATTAAAATTTTGAGGTTTAGAGTCAAAGCCAAGATTTACTAATTCAAAATTCAAAGTAGAACTTTTAAGTTTAGCATTAGTAACTTTCTTGAATCTGTCTTTTATATCATATAGATCTTCAAGTTTAACAACAGATTTAGGAATAGGATTTTCATTACTTTTTGAAATAATTTGCAGATCATGATCATCTTCATCAATAATTTGTTCGTCATAGGATTTATTTGAAGTCAAGAAATTCAATATATCTTCATCATGGTAGAATACTCTCAAGTTTATGATATTATCGGGAACATATGGGCAAAAAATCAATTCTACTGAAAATCTATTAGGACTGCAATCTTCAGCGGGGAGGAGTTTGGATGCAACATTAGATAACAAATCAGCTGAAGTGTTTTGATTTCTAGGGATAGAAGAGATATTAAAGGCTAAAAATTGAGTGGTAAGGTCTTGCACAAGGGTTTGATAATGTTTGAGATGTCCTGAAAGACAATGGATGGTATTCCTTACTTGTCTTATGAAAATTTCAGAATCACCATATAATTTCAAGTATTTGACATTTAACCCTATAGATTTATAAAGCCCTTGGATCAAGGCTTCATATTCTGTAGTATTTTTTGTGCACTCAAATTCTAGTCTACATGATAGCATGGTTTTATCTCCTTCTGGATCAATTAAGATGCATCATGCTCCTGCTCCATCAGTATATTTTGATCCATCAAAATATAATGACCAAAATAAATATTTATCTACAGGTTTATCTACAAATGTATTAGAAACATTAACAATTCTAGAAGAATCAGATTGTGAAAAATTTTCAATTTTTGAAATAAAAGTATTTACAGAAAAGGGTGATTGTGGTGCTTTGAAATTCCCAAGGAATGACTCAGCAGAATAACCTCCAAGGATATTGTTGTTGAAAGCTACAGGTTCATTTGGTTGTTCAAATTTAGTTACATTGTGCATCATGTGTTTTTCTCGTTCAACTTTGATTTGATTTGGTTTCCCTTTGTAGGGAAGCCACATATGTGAATAATCAATTGTGATATAACCATAAAGCTTTGCATACAAATCTATGTTTAAGACTAATCCGTAGAATTCGGGAATATCTGCAATTAGAATATCAATTCTTTGGAAAATCCTAGGATAGGAAGCTAGTCTAATGGTAACTGAATTGATTTCTCCTACAACTTGAACTTTAGAGCGATCCAATTGAACAATGTGAACTGCAGACTTTTGTGGTTCAATATTCAATTTTTCACAAACTGAAGTAGGCATTATATGAGAGGATGCTCCAGAATCTATCAAAAAATTATGAAAATTCTTGTTATATATTTCATAAGTCAAAAGAAAAGGAGGTGTCTGAGAATTTTATCTTTCTCGAATAAGAACAATATCTATGGCATCTACTTTGTCTGGTGGCTTACCAGTCCCTTTAGCTGCTTTGGCATCTACACTTGGTAGAGGAGCAATAGGTGTAGCATTTAATTCTTTTAATAGCAGCTTTTGTTGATATTTAAGTTTTCCGAGTTCATGTAAAGAAATGTTCACTCTAGTATTTTTCATGTCTTCAACAATGTTATAATCCATAGGATTTGATACCACCAAAGTCTTAGATGTTGATGTAGGAGGATTAGAAGAAGATGGATAATTTTGGGTGGGTAAGGGAGAAGTTTTATTTGCATGAGATTTGTCTTTGGTACTTGAAGTTTTAGTTTTATTCTTAAGAAAAGATTGAACAGGTTCCGATGTAGATTTTCTCCTTGTAATTACAGGCATAGCTTCTTGTTCTATTTCACTGTACGAGTTAGGGAGAATGAAATCCCACATTCCATGTAATTCAACTATTTCCTCTTTTTCTTCTTCTTCATATGATACTAGAGGAGTATCTTCTTCTTCTTCCTCTTCTGATTCTGCATTAGAGATTGAATTGGGAGGTTTATATTCAGCTTGATTTCTCTTGAAATTTCTGAATGGTATCTTGGTAGAAGTCTCTGCTACTTGCTTTTTAATCTCAACCATCTCATTAGACATGGCTTTAAGAACTTTCTGTAAGCCTTCCATGTCATATGGATCTCTTGGTGTCTTCTTATTTGAATCATCCTTAAAGCTGACTTTCTTGGATTTTCTTTCTTCAATAGCATTTTTCTTATCCAAAGCAACAATCCTTTTTTCCACTGCAATCGCTCCTTTCATGTTCTCAGCCAAATTTGGTTTCACAACTCTATCTACAAAAATTGCTATGTTTGAGGGAAAAGTGTTTATATACCATTAACTTCTAACCTTCTCACTAGGCTTTGAATCCGTAGGGATTTTATTCAAAATCTTGTTGAATCGAGAGTTAAAATATTTAATGGGTTCCTTGGGTTCTATCCTCAGGTTGGAAAGATCATTTATTAGGGTAGCTATGGATATATCATCTCAAAATTTGGTTAAGAAATGATCTGAGAAAATATCCCAACTTGTAATAGATCCTGAAGGTAATGAAAAAGACCAAGATCTTGCTGCACCTCACAAAGTATGTGGGAATAATCTGACTACAACATCTTCATGTTCAACTCCATTCAAATTTATAGCAAGCATAAAATTATTGATGTGTTCTTTAGCTGGTATGTTCAGGTCTGGACTGAATTTTGGTAGCCATTTTTTCAGCATGATCGGGTAAATCATGTAAAGGTGCAGGCATATTAACAACTCTAGGTCTAGCCCATGGTCTTGGTGCTGCTTGTGTCATTTTTGGGATAAAAATTGATGGAATTGAAGAAATGATTGGTATTTGAGTAGTAATAGTTGAAGGAATAGAAGAGAAAGTTGGTGTTTGAACAGATGTTGCTTGAGAAGATGATGATGATGAGACAAATGCACTTTTCTAGTTTGGGTTTTGGGAAACAAATGATTGAATCTGGGATGAAGAACTAATATCATTCTTTGATTCCGATGGGGTTTCTGACTCGATTGATAGGACCAATTTCCTAATAAATTAAATGGGTTGGTGATGGAATTATTGGATGAATGGAAAATGGGACTAAATGACTGAAATAAACTATCTAATCTAATCTATAACTTGTAAATAAATCTAGAATTAAACCCGGGTATCAAATATGAATACAACTTTAAAATTGTTTCAACTAAACCAATAACGATGAAAATGTATTATAATTTAATTGAAATATGTAGTAACAAATAAAGATAACTCTGTTTAATAAATTAAACAGAGTTATAATAACACATTGTATTCATCATTTTATATATCATTTGCATATACTGTAAGAGATGAATATTTCTACACACTCAGAAATGATATGTATAAAGAAATATTTTAAAACAAGTACATATAAATGATAGAAATTTTTAAACAAAATATCTCATAACATAAGAAAATTAGCAATGAATAGATAGAAATACCATATCCATCTTGATACTTTTATCGATGCAATTCGATATCAAAATCCAGCACTTCAATGTAAAACAGACTCCAAGAGACAGAAATGCAATTCTTAAAGACATTTTTCCATAAAATCACCAGATGTGATCCTTTATAAAAATGTAAGAGTCAATGGAGTGCAAAAATGTAACATCCAAGTCAAAATATTACAAATTCAGGACCCCTTTCTAAAAGCATGAAAGGGCTCTAAATAGGTACTTAATAAAAAAAAATAACTAAAACTATTCCTTCAATCTATCTCATTGGAAATCTGTAAACATAATTGCGATATTGAAGTAAATAGGAATTTAATGAATTTTTTGAATCGAATCTGAGTCATCTTCATCAGGAACTATTTCCTTTGCCACAATGACCTTAGGTCTTTCCCTTTCAAACAGGTTATATACCTCTTCCCAAGAGAGTTTTCCAAGACCTTGGCACGATGTGTCTGTAACCAGCTTGAGATTTTCTAGTTTTTCTTTTGGTATTATGGTGAAAATAGGGGTCTTTGGAGCAACAACGACCTTTTCTTTCATAGATCTCTTAGAAATTTCTTTGTATAGAAAAATTTCTCTTGCTCGGCAAATGAAAGGATTATGGTTCTGCAATGGAGAAAAAGCTTTCAAATGCGGTAAAAAGAGAATAAAGAGAACAGCTATATGAAATATCTATTCGTTGATTTCCATTTATTAACTCTGTATTAAAACTTAAATGCCCTCTAAATATTCACATTCACACATTCAAAATAAAATCGATTATCATTAATCGTTTGATTTTCTATTTAATAGCAAACGTTCAATTAGAGATCGACGGTTTTTTGGAATGAGAATAAAGACATTCCTTTTGAATTTCGTGATTGCGATGAATAAATAATATATGCACAATGTATAATATAAATATTAAGCATTAATCAAATCGGGAATTTCCAAAAGGGACAACAAGTAATATATCATGATCTCCACCGATTTCTGATTGCAATGATAGTATATCGCATCAATTATTTTCAAAGAGAAATGATTCTCGAATGATATTAACTAATTTTTTATTTTGATTGTGATTGATTCAATTTCATCAGAGTTTATATGATAAGCACATATGACATTGCTGCTCCGAAATGTGATTGCGATTAATCGCATTGCCTCGAAGTTTTGAAATCGACCGAATGACGTGTTTGCATTTTCGTTTTGTGATTTGCGATTTGCGATGGGGCCCATCGCATCAAAGTTTATAAAACAAGAAAATATTTCATTGCTTTTACTAAATGCGATTGCAATCAATCGTGTCGCATCGAAGCGTTATAAAACAAATGTGAAAACTCAAAAATTTTACGATTTGTGATTGCGATTGGTTCAATCGCATTGGATTTTTTCAAAAACAAATATACAACTTAAGTATATCTGCGACTTGGGATTGTGATTACTGTATCACATTGGACTTTGTTCTAATTGAATACTTTCATGTACTATTTTAATGTGAGAAAGTCTTTATATCTCATTGGATCGGAAAATTTTCAATGTTGCATTTGTTTATATACACTTGATATTGAAGATATGCAATATATGCCTTTCTAACAATGAACCTTTATTGTTTTATTCAAAATGATCAGATTCCCTCTAAGTATTTTATTCCTATCTAAAAAGAAAAAGGGGACCTATTTCTGAATTAAATTTATTCTAAAAATTTGAAATGGGGAGGGTTGTTGTGCCGTACAACAATGAGCTTCATATCCTTCTATTTGCTGGTTAAGAAAATGTGTATATTATTGTAAATATTTTATCGAGCTAGATTTATAAAGCTCCATAAATGGTGTGATTATTTGTTGGTTGAAGCAAAGATGGTTGTTATCCTAAATACCATAATGAGCTATGTTATAAATCTCCATTAAATGGTATGATTATCATGTTTTAGCAAGTTATTCATTTTAAATACTGCAAGGAGTTGTATTGTAAAGCTCCATAGGAAGTATGTTTTGTTTTCAATGGTTTGTTGTTTTGTAGGTGTCAGTGAACACCTAGGATAGTGTTCCCCCAAAGGGGAGGGTTCTATAACATTCTTGTTGAAAATACATGTCAAAATATATATAATACCACAATGAAGGGACATGTATTCCATGTTGAATGATGGTAAAGACATACTAGTAGGTGTTCATTTGATTTATTATGGCTAATTAAAATGGAAAAAGGAAAATGAAAAGGCTTTAGAAAGGCATGAGGCGTTAATTGGAATTTTATTTATGAAAATAATGGAAATTAGGAGAAAATGAAGGTTAAAGGTCATGTATTTCATGTGAGGAGGAAAATGAAGGTAAATAATGGAAAATGAGGAGAATAGATGCCTCATTAATAAAAAGGCTTCTAAGGATTAGTGGGAAAGGATGGTCAATTCAATTTTGGAGATATAATTATTCTCTCTCTCTCTCATACTCTTGAGCATTTAGAGTATTATTTGATCACTCTTGGATAGTGAGGCATACATGGATATTTATATCAAGAAAGCAGAGGAAAAGAAGGAAAACACAGTGGACATTGGGATCAAAATATACAGTAGGTTCTGAGTGTAGGTACCGAGTTGCATGTATCATTTCCTCACTATTTTTGGCATGCATGGTATTACATTTGGTTTCTTAATTATGATCTGTCATGGGCATGGAGGATGATCTGGATTTATAGTGGATTTTTCTAGCCTTTCCATTTCCTGGATAGCCATGTTGATTGTGAGCTTATTTCCATTGATTTTTTTCTCGTTTCCTCTCATGGTTCCTTTAGCAGTTGGGTTGAGTCATTAGTTCCTGGATCCTTGTTTGGAAAAAAAATATGGAGCCCAGTGGAAATTTTTTGGGTTGAGTTACTAGTCCTGGAGCCTTGGTAGGAAAAACACTCTAGAGTCCTAGGTGGGTTGAGTTACTACTCCTGGAGCCTTTGTTGGAAAAATTCTTTGGAGATCGAGAAAAATTCAGGATAAGTTACTAGTCATGGATCCTTGGTTGGACAAACACTCTGGATCCTAGGAAAAATTGTGGTTGAGTTACTAGTCCTGGAGCCTTCTTTGGAACAAATAGTCTGGAGCCCTTGAGTAGCTTGGATGGACACTAATTCATGATGGTTAGTGATTTCTGATTGTGAGGTGGAACCAATGGTTTGGGTTTGATATGGTTTGGTCTATGGAGCCCTGTCTTTTTGTTGATTAATGTGTTTGATAAAGTCTCACATTCATGCTTGGAATATGGCACGGGGGTGACCAGCTTAAGTGAGATTTGGCTCAACCATGCTTATGGTCGGGCTGAACGTGGAAGTCCCCTTCCGGGTTGGTTTGTACATTCATTAATGAATGTTTCAATGCCTTGGTATTTGATTTCTATGTACATTGGTTTATATATGGATTATATTTCTCATGTCTCCATGGTATTTCTGTTGGTATTATGCTAGTTATAAAAAAGTATTGTGACAGCGATGAGGTATGGATCTATCCTTGTTTTTCCTTGTAAATGAATAGACAATGTAGCTATGATATAGTAGATTGTATTGTAGGTTATTATTTAAGGTAGAAATTATTCTTACCCATTATCAAATAAGAAACAGACCCCTTTGTTTAAATCTCTTGTTTATACCTGTATATGCTATGTATGTGACATGTTTGATGAAATTACTATCATGGATGGGTTCGGTCAGTGAGTTTAGGTTGGTGTGATTGCTTCCATATGTTTTTTTTAATGTTATTTACCCCATCCTAAAGTTACGAGAATTTCTGTGTGGTGACATGGGCTCAGGGGCTGAAAATGTGGCACAAATCACAAAGCTACAAGCAGAAAATTCATTATTTGGACCTTAGCCTCTACAAGCAGAAAATTTATTTTTTTGGCCTTAACCACTACCTTGACAAGGCTAGACAGTACCTATAAGTTCTATATTTGCTTCATTTCCCTTACAAGCTCACGGCTTAGCCTGAAAGGGGATAAAAATTAGTCCCCCCTCAGGGAACAGAGACCTAGGAGATTCGATTACCTCCAGGGGATGTCAATGATGCAACATAAGGTGTGTTTTTGGTCTTTACTTTGGTTCCACTTCCTTAAGTTCATCTAGGAGGTTGAATCTCATATTAGTATCCTCTCATCGCATTTTTACCCCGATTGGCCAGTTACTTGGTTAGATATGGGAGGAGGGAATTACAGGAATAACAGCTAGAATTCGTCGTCCAACGGATCTCCATCAGGATCATTTATTTGTCCTTGAAGAATCCCTAGTGAGATACATGTTCCTTGAAGAAATTTTTCTCCCAACCATGGGATTTTTCCATTGTTCAATTTGACTTGAGATAGATATGAAAATGTCACCCTAAAATAGACCATTCCAATTTGAGAGCTTTTGTCTCCAAAACCAAAACTTTGTAGCCAACCTTGAGAAGTGGTGGAAGGAAATTTTGGTGCCCAAGGGAAGCTTGATGAAGTTGTTCCAACACAAGTTGAAAGAGCCAAAAAAAAATTGGAATGAGAGTGACTTTGGGAAGATACATGTAGAAAAAATAAATTTGGAAGCACGCATGGAGGAAATATAAAGCATAATTATACGCGAAGAGGAATCAAAGACTGTGGCTAAGGAATAAGGAAAACTTATACATGATTTGGGGATGCATCATAAAGAAGAGGAATGGTTATGGAATCAAAAGTGCCACATCAAGTGGATAAGGGAGCGAAAGTGAAATACAAATATATTTAATAGAACCATGACTAAATATGGATATAATAACCATATATTCTCTCGTAACTCTAGGGAAGATAACAACTTAGTCAAACTTGGAGATATTGAGGAAAATTTGGTTTTCTTTTATCATAATTTATTTTCTCAAGGAAAGCAAGACATGTCTAAAACAATTAACTGTGTGACACAAAATATATCTCATTTTATCACTCTTGAAAAATGTTCCTCTTATGAGGGATATTATGTTTGGTAAAGTCGAGGAAGTGGTGAAGGCAATACTGAACAAAAAATACTCGGGTCTAAAATAATTGACCACAAATGTATTTTAAGGTTGCTGGCATTTCATCAATAGAGAAGTCCATGCCCTTGTTGAGGAATTCAAGTGATCACAATAGGTATGGTACGCATTAAATGCTAATTTTTTACTCTAATTCCTAAAGAAAAAAACTCTAGTGATACAAGTAATTATAGACCCATTACTGTATGTAATGTGAGGTATAAATTTATCAAATTGACCATAGTGTGAATACTGAAAGCTCTATTGAACAATATAATAAGCCCAAATAAAACGAGATTTGTGGAGCGTACACAAATACTTGATTGTATCATGAGTGCCTATGAGATATTCGACACGCTAAAGTAGAGTACTAAGTTAGGGATGGTGATCTAACTTTATCTATCCAAGGTGTATGATAGGTTGAATTTTATCTATCTATTAAGATATTTTGATGATTTTTGTTTCTCTACAACATGGATTACATGGATAAGCTCATTAATCTCCACATACTTATTCATTTTCTTAATTGGATCCGCTACATATATATTTCATTCATCCCAAGGACATAGAAAGGGATACACTCTTTCTCCCTTTCTATTTATCATTTTAGCTGAAGGGATAAGAAGGTACATTAAATAAGAAGTGCACTTGGGGAATCTAAAAGGGGTTATCTTTTGGGAAAGTTTTTTCCCATTACCCACTTGTAGTTTGTGGATGACATTATTCTCTTATGGGAACCATCTCTGCAAGAGACGAGAGCACTAGATACTATCTTCTTATATTTTAAGGATCCCTTAGGAAATATGACCAATAGAGACAAATATAGTATATATTTCCTTAATACTCACAAAAAAATTCAAATAATTTTTTCTAGAAAACTAGGATTCCAGATGTCATCTATGTTGGCTAATTATCTAGAAGTTCCACTAGTTACAAACCCTTTGTAGATGAATTGTTTGTGGGAGATTAAAAGTAAAATATCGTAATGCATAGAAAATTGGAATTTCCACTCACTTAATATCTCAGTCTAGGTTAATTTATTGAAAGTAAACTTGCAAGATATTAAATATTATGGACTGTCTGTCCTTATGTCTCCAAAAGGTGGGTATATATATTGTCTCCAAATTGACCACAAAATCCTTTAGAACGGGACACAAAAATTTAGGAAATGGATCCTCGTCTCTTTGGATAAGGTTTTACTTCCGAAATGGGTTGGTGGAATATGCCGAAGGGATCATGCTATGCTTCATAAAGTGATGGGGATGAAACTCTAAGGGAGTTGGTTATAAGAATATTTTGAGTTGTGGAAAATAATTTGGGATAGAAAATATATCTCAGGTCGCTCTTAGGAGGATAAATTTAGGGTATAAATGTACCCTTCAAGATCACTTATTTGGAACATGGAAAAGGATAATAAAATTGTAGTCCATAATCACATCGTTGCGGAGATTCTAAATGGGAAAACTGCCATATTTTACGAGCATTCAAGGAAACAGATTCCATGCCTAAAAGAAATAGAGTAACTCTCTAAAATTAAAGGGTTTACTATTTCTCAAGGAGCTAAGTGAGTTGTAGGTTTCTAAATAAACTAACCCACATTCCATATTGTGAGAATGGAGATCATAGGAAAATTCACCAGAAGATGGAGCTGTTCAGAATTGGTTAGTATTACAATTCTGCCTACGCGAAAGGAGAATCCAAGTAGTAGTGGATAATGATAAATTGCGATGTGGGTACAAATATTTGGTTATGTTTACGATAAAGGAAGCCTATGGATTAGTTGTTTAATATTGGACGATCCCTCAGGAATTGTTTTGGTGGCATATCTGGACAACCTAATTGTGGCTAAAAATTTCCCATTTTTTATGGCTGATGAGATGCAAGAGATTTCTAACCTGGGATCGCCTCCGTCGTAAGGGATTCATTGGGATATCATGGTTCCCTTTATGAGAACACTGCGAAGAAATAATTGAGAATTTACTAAACACTTGTGAAATGGAAGAGTTGTTGATAAACCAGGTGAGGCTCATGTTTTCTCTTATGGAAAGTACAACCAATAGCATCTAGGAAAAGATACAATCTTGGAGGTGCCCTTTATTTAAAAATATAGTGGTCAGTCGTTCTTGGATCCTTTTCTTAAGATTCCTCCTATATAATCTATGGGAGGAGAGAAATGTAATTATTTTAAATATAAAATAACTTCAACCCAGGTGGTATGGAAAAGTTCAATACACAATGTAAGGGAAAAAATTCTAGTATAAAAATCGGATACATAAGATTCTAAACCTCAAGGGGAAGAAGATTTGATCCTAAGTAAGTTAGAGATATCGCAATAAATGATGGGAACAAACATGATTCTGGTGGTAAGAGCTCTAGGATATTCTCTTTGTGGATTCTCCATTCCTATGGAAGGATTTATTAAACTAAATTTTCATGGGGCCTCCAATGGAAACCTAGGGCTGACTGGGCTTAGTAGTATCCTTGGGGATAGCTAGGGTAACTCTTCAGGACTTTCTCCTATGTATTATGGTTATACTGCCAACAATTTGGTTGAATCCATTACATTGGAGAAAAGGATGTTTTTTGTGAAAAGGATGGGTGTTTCTAGTATTCAAATCAGTGGAGACTCATAATTGTTGATCAATTCCATCTAGAAAATTAATAATTTCTCCCCTTTCTCAAGAGTGCTCAATAGTTAGTGTCTTAAACACTTGGGTACGCATATATAAGATTTTATTTTCTCCTTCCCTTATAAAATCACCTCTCACAATTGTAGGATGGTGAATAAAGTGGTAGCCTAGTTAGAAAACTAGGGAAATCAGGAGTCCAACCCAAAATTATCCTCTTCGTGACTCCCCCTTATTAGATAGAGTGACCTTGACTAGCTGACAGGAATCCTAGAGAATGATAATTTTTCCCCAATATGGGTGATAATATTAAGCAATTAAGGGACAGAGGGGGCATCTCCACCCTCATCCACATGGGAGATGGATTTAATAAGTGTGTCATGTATGATTTACATTGAAATAATTTATAGATGTCTCTAGATAAGGAAATGGAAATGTATGGTAGCTCATGTTTTACAATTTTTTGTTATATACGTGAGGTTATGGTAGTAAACATGTTGGAAGGAATTCATTTCCTTTGTGTGCAGGGCGGAATTTTGGTTGTGCCATCCCTTTCCCTTCAATATTTGACGATCTGGGAAGGAGCTCAATCCAACTCTGGTGGTGCTACCAATTGCATTGAAGTGATTCAAATTAAGTGTATTTAAGTCCTGGGTTAGATGTGTAATCCTTGGTCAATTTATTTTTTCTTTGAGGTTTGGTTGGAGTGGAAAATGTATGATTTGTAAAAAAGGGTTCGAAATTCTAGGGAATGTAGTGGGATTCTATAATTTAGTAAAATTCTTAAAACCATTTTCAAGGATGGTTTATGTTCTCTCCTTTTTTGGTATGCATGTGTTTATGTCATGTTTGTAGGTTTTATCTTGGTAATTACAGTAGAGTCTGTTGATAGAAAGTGGATATTTTTGGAGGCAAGAGGAAATGTGTTGATCAATGGTTGTCATTGATGTTAACCTTATCAACACCAGGGGCTAGCCCAATATTGCATGGGAAAATTGACCTACCAAATTAATATATTCTTGGTCAATAATTATTTTTATGGTTTCTACTTGTCGAGATGTTTTTGTTGATATATGCCATGCCATGTAATTCTTCACGATTTGAGAGATATTCATGTTTGAAGTTTGTACCCCCAGTTAGTGGGCTAAAACCCCATGGGGTTGGGGCATGGGTCATTGAAAAGTAATAACTAATATTTTTTAAGCTTCTAAAATCCCTCCCATGTTCACTTGTTGAAGCCCCTCTCAACCTAAGAATTTATATAAATTGTGATTCTCATTTCTTCCTTATGCAAGGGATTTCACCATCTGAAACAGGACATCGTAGCATTTTCGCTCTAACTTTGTTTCTACGAAGGCTAAGAATCTGAAATTATTATGAGGCGAAGCTGAAATCCTAAGGAAGCTTTTTTAAAAATTTTAGATCATGGTGCACAATATTTTTGGAGATATGATCTGTGGAAGTCAGGGTTTTTTCAGGATCCTGAAACTCATCTCAAAGAAGTGACCTTGGTACAATCATCACAACTCTCTCTCTAAGTATTGGATTGGAATTATATAAAAAGTGACAGATAGTGCAAAAAATTTAGTTTTTTCTCTATCAATTTCAGAGCTGAATGAAGAAAAAGTGACACGTGACACTCCGTACAAGTTCGCTGTGCAGAAATAGTCCATAATTAGGGCATTGTGAGAGATTGAGTATAAATCTCCCTTGAATAATCCAAATTAGGTTAGAATAGTGGAATTGGAAAGAAGACTCAGAGGACTACTACAAGACTGAAAATCAAATATTGGGGATCTGAAATAACAGAGACACACCAGATTCAATATCAAGCTTCTAGAAGGCAAAGAAAAAGATAGATCATGTGTTGTCAAGGGTTGAAAAGGACTAGAATTTCTATAGTAGCAAAGAAAAGAAAGATGCAGCAGAGGGAGGCATGACAAGAGCAGAAACCAAGGTGCATAACAACAGCAATAAGTTCATCATATGAAGTCTTCAAGTGGGCAGCACTGCATACAATCATTGTAAAGGTATCATTGTACTAAGTCATTGTAAATACATTATTGTAAAATTTTTACTAGTGTCTATCTACCAAGGGTTGAGGAGGCAGTGTTGGGAGGTC
>CM076579.1:512162407-512242205 GCA_034641835.2 Pinus albicaulis | reverse complement strand
TTTAGTATTTCCATGTTGTACATAGATGGAATTTTTTTATAAATGAAGGAATTTATGTTAATTTTGAAATGTTATTCTATTGTATAATTGGGAGGCATTCATGAAATTGGGTAGAAATTAACTTTTTTTATCCTACTAAAACTATGTGACTTTTCAATATGATATAAATTAATTTTTTTAATTATTAGGACTGTGGAAAAGCAAGTGGTGATGAAGGCCATTGTATCTCTCACAAGCCCAACTCCCATGACTAGAAATTTTTTTCTTTTTGTATACACACATATTCCTAATTCATTTCAATCCTTGTTGAATAGAGTAATATAAGTGCTATGTTATTTGTTTAACTCTATTAATGCACCTTCGCGAATGTTGACCAAACTTGGTTGATTAAAGTAGCAGTTAGAGAAGTTAACACTTATTAATTCCCTATTTATTTTTCATCCCATTGCATATATGGATCCCCTCATTATGATCCTCATTTCCGAATTTACTATAGCATTATGTATATGTTTTTAAATTTTGATGGTTCACCCTTTTACATATGTAACCCATGCTACACTTGCGCATATGAATCAATGACATTCCAATTTCCTTAAATTTTTCCTAGTTATGATGGTTCCAATTTCACAGTGCCTTTATTACCATTCGCATCAATCATTAAGATAAGGTTATGGGGGACATATAATTTCTGGTGTGGTTTCCCCATCCACTATAGTCACCTTATCTACGTCCATGTGCCCATATGGTACACCAATCAAATCACCTCATGTATACGGTGGATCAAAACTCTTCCGTGATCAACAATGTATACCACACCTTTTCAAGCCTAACCCAAGATTCCTTTTCTTTAAGGGTTTTCCATATGTCGTTCTCGCCTTCGGAAGTGATGATGTGCTAGAGAGGGATTCAACCCCTGCAATACACATTGTATCACATTCTTCAGTGGTTTGGTAGTTAGAACCATCTTGGCTTTATGTATTCTTCCTAGCTAACATGTACACACTTGATCTGCAACGCATAACTCCGTCTAGGGTACCTTTGTGTTGATTTGTTTTTTTTTATTTCCTTATATTAATTTCCTTGTTGAGTTTTTATATTCCAGACAAGGTTCTTGTCTCATGATGTGTGGGTATCCAACTAGGGTTTTGATAGAAGATTTCTTTGTCATGTCTAGGTGATTCAAAGGAAAAACGCCAACAATTTCTGAGTGAACCCACTTCTTCTAGTGAACTCAGCTTGCTACTCTGAGTAGGTGTTATACTGATGTTTGGCTGCAATGTTTAATTTCTAGAATCTATTTTATTTCGTAAGAATTTTAACTACTCATTTTTTCCTGTGTAGGTATACTCAGGAATCCTTTATCTCTTCTGCGTATGTCAAATTTTGATTTCAATTACATTTTCTCTTATTCTAGGTTTCATGTCTATGACAAGGGCGTCACATCTCTATTAATATTGGTGTAGCTACAACTCTTATTTATTTAGTTTAGATTGTATAGTCTCCTCTATCTGAGGAAGACACAGATGGATATTTTCTTTGGAAACCATATACTTTATGTTTTTGTATTAACTTTAGAGATACATCTCCTGCTGATGGACACCCTGATTTCATGATTTACCTAAAATTAATTTTGTATTAATATCCTCTTCTAGTTGTGTTTTGCCTGTTTTGAACTCCATTCATTATTAATTTAAATGTAGAATGGTTGTAGTCGGCGAACTTTAGCTATTTTCGTTTATTGTTGAATTAGCTCATTGTCTCCACTAAAAGTGGTTGTCTTCGCTACACTTTGTGAGATATTGTTATTTGAACAATGTCATCACTGTAATTAATTAATTTTTATTTGATTCTGAACACTAGTAGAAAATGATGAAATTAATGACTAGGTGACCAAAAAAGTTACTCACGACATTTATTTCAAGTGAACTACTACTAAATTTGAGCAATTTTAAGTGACCAAACTAAAAATGGCTAACTTAAACGACTAATTTAGTCTAGGAATAAAATATACGACGAGATAATAAGTGAATAAACTAAAAACGACTAAGTTAAATGACTAATTTAGTCTAGGACTAAAATATATGACTAGATAACAAGTGACTAAACTAAAAGTGACTAAATTAAAAGACTAATTTAGTCTAGGACTAAAATATATGAGTAGATAATAGGTGACAAAATTAATAATAATTAACGTAAATGACTATTATAGTACAAGAATAAAAATATGACCAAATAACAAGTACAACAAGTATATGAATTAGTCATTTATGTTAGTAATTTTTAATCGTGTCACTCCAGAAATGAAAATTCAATTTTGATACCGAAGTGTCACATTTCACTATAGGGTCTTTGAATCCATCTACAATGTTAAAATTTTGAATACCTTTTTGTCTCTAAATTTTAACGCTATGTATTTCTTCATTTGGTCTGATTTTGAAAAGGATTTTTTTGGGTTTAAGGAATTTTTTTAGCTTAACATTCAAAGGACATCTCTTGGAGGTATGTGATACATTTTCTTGATGTTTTTTGGGCTTCACTTTTTTTTAAAGGTATTTTGTTTTTAGAGGTTTTGGGCTTAATTGTCATTTTTTTTTTAAGGTATTTTGTTTTTAGAAGTTTTGGGCTTAATTTTCATTGTTTTTTTTTTTAAAGGAATTTTGTTTTTAGAATTTTTGGGCTTAATTTTCATTGTTTTTAGAGGTTTTGAGCTTAATTTCCAAAAGACATTTTTTCGACTTAATTTCGAAAGGACTCTTTTTAGGCTTAATATTCAAAGGACATTTTTTGGAGGTATCTTTTAAAGTGATATTTTTTAGAGGCTTTTTGGAGGTATTTTTTAAAGTCACATTTTTTAGGAAGTTGGGCTTAGTTTTCAATGGACATTTTTTGGAAGTATTTTTTTAAATGAAATTTTTTGAGTACGTGTTTTCGGTTGAAGTATATCTTTTATAATGATTTTTTAAAATGAGTTTTTGTCCAACTTTTTAAATGAATTTTTTTTGCAAGACTTGGAAGGAAATATTTTTAGCTTCATTTCATTTTTATAAGAAATTTTTTTCTAGGATTTTTTAAAGTAAGTGTTTTGGATTGAAGTATGTATTTTTTGCAAAATTTTTAAAATGAGTTTCTTTTTTCAATGAAATATTTTGGGATGTTTTTTTTTAATTGAGTTTTTTCTAAATTTTTGAAGGAATTTTTTAAAAATTTGTACTCTATTATCATGGGAAATCGAAGGAATTGCACAAGAAAATATGATTGAATAAGAGACCCCAAGGAACGTAGAGAACAGGGGAGATAATCTTATAAGAGAAAGAGAGAAGAGCTCTCAAATATTGAAAGGGAAAATCAACCTTAAGTAGAAGTTGAAGTAGGTATGTAAATGTAAATATTATGAGTTTGATATTTAAAATATTCCAAGTGTAAAATGTGAAGCTTAATTTTTATTTGATAACTAATTTGAAAAATAGTTTGCAATGTAAACGGAGAGAGATATTCCTCAAAACATTGATGATGAGATACAAAATTTTGAAAAGGAAAGTGAAAGAGATATTGAACAAATGATTGAAGATGGTGAAAATGTTGAAAGAAATTCAAGTGAAGAAATTGAATCACAATATATATATATATATATATATATATATATATTTGTGTGTGTGTGTGTGTGTGTGTGTGTGTGCTGAACACATGCATGTATTATTGAAATTATACATATTTATTAATTTAGTTATTTATTGAATATGTAAACTTATTATGTACTATTAATTCGAATATGTACAGATGAAATCAATGTCGATAACGAGATGTTACAAAATGTTGACACTCACACATATGGAGATAAAAGAGCTGACCATGCTATACGATATCGTGTTAATCACATTTTTGATACGTACTTCATACAGGAAAATGTGGCAGTTCAAACCCAATTGTTGAAATGTCTCCTATCATTTAAGGAAATTAAAAGAAGCTATGACTTTATTGGGTATTCAAAAATTAAAAAAATTAAAAAAAATGAAGGA
Source organism: Pinus albicaulis (assembly GCA_034641835.2). Classification (NCBI taxonomy): domain Eukaryota; kingdom Viridiplantae; phylum Streptophyta; class Pinopsida; order Pinales; family Pinaceae; genus Pinus; species Pinus albicaulis. Next base: position 512,238,189 of record CM076579.1, on the reverse strand, counting down.
AAATGTGATACAAAATATAAATAGTGTTATAAATTAAAGTAGAACTGATGTAGGAGCATTGGAAACTAGCCAACAATGTGAGAGAATTTTCCACATGTTGTGGCTAGAGGGTTCGAAATTATTTAGAAATGTAACAATAAGGTATCAATACCTTAGCTGTTTGTTGCACTTAGAGCAGTTATGGTTAGTTCAGTAACTGTAGAAGTTGAAGAGTTTGATTCGTGTCCATATGTTCAGTTTCTATTGACAGAATGTAATTAGGCTTTTGTTTTATGTTAAAGAATAAAACGGTCCTCAGGAAGGAACCAAAAAATCCTGTAATAATCTATAAATGTACACCCTTGATACAGAGTAAAGGGGGGGGGGGATTTGAGAGAAAAAGGTTGAATTGAGAAGTATTTCTTTCTGTTGAATAAATTTCAAGTTCATTGGCTATCTGTGTACGTACCCAGTCTCTGTGTAATGGCACATATATCCCGAATGCTGTAGAACCTACACTTTCTATGTATAACCTGAATGATAGTCAATTCTATGTGAAATCTCCTTGTCTGTCTTTGAACTCATATTCCCGATGAATGGATTGACTGTGTTTGTTCTGCATAGGATTTTTGGAGAAGGGCGAAACTCTAGCCATACTCTATTTATTTAAAGAATGGTGAAACTTTTGCCTAAGAACTGAAACCCCTGTTTGCTCGGAATGCTTCGTGTTAACGCAGGGTAGGAGAATTGAAGAAATAAATGAAAATGCTATGAAATTCTAAGTTTCACTATTCAATTACTAGTTTTTGGGGAGATCAGTTTAGGAGGATAAAATCAGAAGTATCGCGCAGCGTTTGGGGCTCAGAATGGTTTGTTAAAAAAAATCCGATCCTCTTAAAATTTTCCACGTCGCCAAGAGAAAACCACCCATTTCGCAATTTTTTGGAGCGTTAACCTTCAGACCTTGAAAAAATGCGAGATCTGTCCGCACCGTTCGATCTGGAGGGCAGAAGATCAAATGGAAATCGCATAGTGACTTGCACGGAGGATAACACAAGGTATGGTTCAGCGGTTTTACATATTTAAATGTTTATTTAAATAAGTGGGGTCCGACCTAGTGGGCCCAGGTATAAGTTCAATGCTCAATGAAATAACCACATCAAATGGTTATTGATATCATAGGGGCTTGAGTATTTGTTCAAAGGAGTCGAAGCATGGTTATAGTGTTAAGTGCTTAAGTCGAAAGTTTAATGGATTGAAATCGGGGTTAAGGTATTATGATACTGTGGTCGCGGTAGTATAATCTCCACTTATAAGCCAACATATCATACCACCGAAGGGTTTGAGCTTGTGATTAAATAAATCAAATAAAAGGTCTTGTAATGTTGATGCAAGGGTTCGCGCAATGGGTAGAGTGTAAAAAAAGGGGGGTATATAGTTATGTGCACTTTATTTAAATACCAAAGGTCATATTAATTGAAAGGTTATATACCATTGGAATATAGAATTTCATTTATCAAATTCCATGAATTTGATTAATGAAATTAAAAATATGAAAATAGAGAAGACTCCTTTGGTGAAAGAAAATACAGATACAAGAGAGACCAGCTCTCCTTAGCACCTACCCTCAATTTTTTCTATCATTTGTGGTATCAGAGAAGATTTTAAGACATTTTGCAGGAATTGAACCGACTTCCAAAACCAGAAGAAGAATTCCAGCATGGCTTTTCGATTTTCTAGAGGTGCTGCTAGAAGAAGAGGCAGGCCAGTTGCCAATGCAGAAGTATTGGAGACACTGCAGTGGGTCCAAGCGAGATTGGAAGCAATGGAATTAGGACATCTAAGAGATCCTGAAGATGTCAGTGAACCTGAAACTGAAGAAGAGGCAGGAGAGAATGCTGAGATTCCTCTTGAGATGAGACTCCTTAAATCTATTCTGGGGTCTATGAATAAGCCTAAACTTGAAATGTCGAGCTTTATAGGAGGATTGAATCCAGAAGAGCTGATAGACTGGATTAATGAGATGAAAAAATGTTTTTATTATGAAGAAATGGGGGAAGACAAAAGAGTCAATTTTGTAGTAACAAAGTTGAAGGGACATGCTGAAGTTTGGTGGGATGGAGTGCAAGAATAGAGAAGGAGAGCTGGTAAAAAACCAATCAAAATTTGGACCAGAATGGTGGCAAAGCTGAGAGGTAAGTTCTTGCCTAGTGATTTTCATCTTACATTTTTTAGAAAAATGCAGAATCTTAGACAGAGATTGCTAACAGTGAAAGAATACACAGAAGAGTTTTATAAAGTGAGTATAAGAGCTGGAAAATTCCAGGACACAACAGAGAAGGTTTCCAGGTATGTGAATGGTCTCAAATTGGAGATCCAAGATGAGATAGGTATTCTGTCTCCTAAGACAGTTGAAGAGGCTTATCAAATGACCTTGAAAGCTGAAGAAAAAATCTTGAGAAAGCAGTCTGCCAAAGGAAGAGGCACTTTCTGAGGAAAGGGAAGTCAAGGTGGTAGAGGAATGTCTACAACACCGAAGGATGGAGCCAGCAGTATCTCACCTCAGAATGCATCCATAGAGGTTGATGCAAGGGGTAGAAGGGGTTTCTATAGAGGAATAGGAGGTAGAGGCAGAGGAAGAGAAGTAAGGTGTTATAAATGTCACCAATTGGGACATAAACACTATGAGTGCCCAGAGAATATGGGTACCGGTTAGAGGAATGTAATTTTTTCATAGGTTGGAGAAGAGGAAGCAAGGTTGTCTGAAGCAGAAGAAGCAGTTCTACCAAAGAAGGGAGAGTCTTTGGTGGTAAATAAAGTTTTGCTGAAGCAAACAAAAAAAGTTGTTGAAGCAGTATAGAGGAAGAATTTATTCAGGAGTGTGTGGAAAGTCCAAGGGAAATGCTGTCAGTTGGTCATTGATAGTGGCAACATAGACAATTTGGTTTCTATAGAGGTGATAGAGAAATTAAAGTTGAAGACAAGGGAACACCCAACTCCCTACAAGGTGTCATGGCTTCATAAAGGGCACCAGCTGATTGTGAAGGAGCAATGTGAGATAGAGTTACAGATGGCAGCTACAAAGACAAGGTCATGTGTGATGTGATGCCTATGGATGTGTGTCACATACTTCTGGGCAAACCTTGGCACTACATAGCAGCAGTACACGGTGGTAAGAAGAACACTTACAATTTTTTTAAGGATGGAGTGCACCACACATTGATACCTATGGAGGAAGGAGGACCATCAAGAAAAAAGTCTGATCTAAAGTCTTTATTTCTGAGTGGGAAGGAGTACTTACAGTTGATTGAAGAAGAAGAGGTAAATTTTTCTTTAGTTTGCAAACCTAAAGTAGTACTTAATTCTACAAAAATTTCTGATTTGCCAATAGAAATCCAAGAAATGTTGGACAATTACTGTGATATTGTTGTGGATGATTAGCCTTATGAGTTGCCACCTGTAAGAAAAAACAACCATCAGATAGATTTTATTCCAGGATCAAATATACCAAACAAAGCAGCCTACAGGATAACTCCGACAGAGAATTAAGATATCAGGAAGCAAGTGTAGGAATTGGTTGACAAGGGTCTGATAAGAGAAAGTTTGAGTCCATGTGCAGTACCTCCAGTGCTGAGCCCAAAGAAAGATGGATGTTGGAGAATGTGCACTGATTCAGGAGCCATCAACAAGATAAAAATTAGGTATAGAATTCCTTTACCTAGGATTGAAGATTTAATGGAATGTTTGAGTGGAGCAAGATATTTTTGAAAACTGGATTTGAAAAGTGGATATCATTAGATTAGAATAAAGGAGGGTGATGAATGGAAAACTACCTTTAAAAAGAATGAAGGACTGTATGAGTGGTTGGTAATGCCTTTTGGGTTATTAAATGCACCTAGTACTTTTATGAGACTCGTGAATTAAGTGTTAAAACAATTTATTGGTAAATTTTTAATAGTGTATCTGGATGACATATTAGTTTTTAGTAAAACAAAGGAAGAATATTTAAGGCATATTAACTATGTCTTGAAGAAGTTACACCAAGAGAAGCTGTTGATGAATTTAAATAAGTGTTAATTCATGAAATAAGAACTAGTGTATCTGGGTTTTTTTGTGTCTACTAAAGGACTGAAGATGGATCTAGAAAAGGTCAAGGAAATTGTGGAGTAGCCTTCACCGAGAAGTGTTTTTGAGGTAAGAAGTTTCCATGGACTTGCCAGTTTTTACAAAAAATTCATAAGGAATTTTAGCAAGATTAATGCACCCATTATTGAAACAATAAATAAGGACAAACAACCATTCAAAGGGACTGTTGAAGCAGAAAAGGATTTTAAGCTTTTGAAATAGAAGATAACTAAAAAGCCTGTTCTAGTTTTGCCTGATTTTAACAAACCATTTCAAGTGAAGTGTGATGCCAGTGGAGAATCTATTGGAGCTGTGTTGAGTCAAGATGATAGGCCTGTAGCATTCTTCAGTGAGAAGCTGAATGAGATAAGAAGAAAGTACTCTTCTTATGAGAAATAATTTTATGCAATTGTGCAGGAATTGAAGAAGTGGAGGCATTACTTGATGTCTAAGGAATTTCTGTTATACTCAGATAATCATGCTTTACAGTACATTATGAAGCAACCTAAATTGAAGCATAAACATGCAAAATGGGTTAAAGATATCTAAAGTTTTAATTTTTTTTTGAAGCATATAAGTGGCCAAGCAAATAAAGTAGCTGACGCTTTGAGTAGGAGAAACATGTTTGTTCAAGAAAACCAATTTGAAGTGGTAGGATTTGATTTTCTTAGGGAAATTTATAAGACATATTCAGATTTTAAAGAAGCATTTGAAGCATGTTTTAACCCTGTTTTGATAGATAAGAGTCAGTGGTTGGATTATTTCTTGCAAGAGGGCTTATTGTTCAGAAGAAATCAATTGTGTGTACCAAATTGTTCCATGAGGGAGAATTTAATTAAAGAAAAGCATAGTGGTGGAATTGCTAGACATTTTGGTACTGATAAAACTTATGAGCAGTTGAGTCATTTTTATTACTGACCCAAGATGAGAACTGAAGTGGAGAAGTTTGTGAAGAACTATAAAATTTGTCAATATGCAAAGGGGAGAAGCCAAAATGTAGGATTGCACATTCCATTCCCTATTCCAGACAGGCCTTGGGACATGGTGAGTATGGATTCTGTTTTAGGATTTCCCAAGACACAAATAGGGAATGATGAAATCTTTATTGTAGTTGATAGATTTTCCAAGATGGCACATTTTATCCCATGTTACAAGACCAGTGATGCCACCCATGTTACTGATTTGTTTTTCAAATAATTTGTTAGATTGCACGGGTTTCCCAAGATTATTGTTTTTGATAGAGATACTAGATTTGTGGGTCATTTTTGGAGGACATTGTGGAAGAAACTTGGTAATAAACTGAATTTCATCTCAGCTTATCATCCTCAGACTAATGGAAAAACTGAGGTAGTAAATAGAAGTCTGGGAAACCTTTTGAGAAGTCTTGCAGGAGAGCAGCCCAAGCAGTGGGATCATATTTTTTCATAGGCAAAATATGCATACAATGATTCCCCAAATAGAATTACATGATAGAGCCCATTCCATATTGTTTATGGAATGCACCCTAGGGGACTGTCTAAACTGAGAAACTTCGGAAAGGAAGAGCTTAGGAGTGGTGATGGTGAAGAATTTGATTCAGATATCTAAGAAATACATGAGCAGGTAAAACAATAGCTACAAGGCAGAAACATCAAATACAAGGGCAGAGCAGATTTGAGCAGAAGTGAAGTCAATTTTGAAGTTGAAAATTTTGTTTTGGCACACTTGAGGAAAGAAAGATTTCCAAAGAAGCAATATAACAAGTTGAAGTTCAAAAATATAGGGCCATGCAAGATACTGAGAAAATTTTCTGTTGATGCATATGAAATTGAATTACCTCCTGATGTTAGGATATCTCCCATATTTAATTTGCAGATTTGTACATGTATGAAGATGATGGCATAGATGAAGGACCAAAAGCTAAGGAGCAGATTGAGCGGGTGAAGCAATTGCCTACAACACAGGCATTGCAGCCAGAGAAGATCTTGGACAAAAAGGTGTATAAATAGACTAGAGGACAAGATTATTTCCAGTATTTGATCAAGTGGAAGGACTAACCAGATGAAGATGCTACTTGGGTGACAGAAGCTATGTTGTAGAAACTAGGCAGTTGTGTGAAAGAGCTCATGGACAGGAGTCCATGAAGAAAATTGCCCTCAGGAGACTAATGCAAGAGAATTGGACACTACCCAGTAATGTAAGAGAATTTTCCACATGTTGTGGCTAGAGGGGTTCAAAATTATTCAGAAATGTAATAGCAAGGTATCAATACCTTAGCTATCTGTTCCACTTAGAGCATTTAGGGTTAGTTCAGTAACTGTAGAAGTTGAATAGTTTGATTCATGTCCATCTATTCAGTTTATGTTGATATAATGTAATGAGGATTTTTTTTTTTATGTTAAATAATAAAATGGTCCTCGGGAAGGAACCGAACATTCATGTAATAATCTATAAATGTACACCCCTGATACAGAGTAAAGGGGGGGGGATTTGAGAGAAAAAGGTTGAATTGAGAAGCATTGCTCTCTATTGAATAAATTTCAAGTTCATTGGCTATCTGTGTATGTACTCAGTCTCTGTGTAATGGCACATATCTCCTGAATGCTGTAGAATCTACACTTTTTGTGTATAACCTGAATGAGAGCCAATTTTGTGTGAAATATCCTTGTCTATATTTGAACTCATATTCCCGATGAATGAATTGACTGTGTTTGTTCTGCATAGGATGTTTGGAGAAGGGCTCTGTTATAAGAGAGAAACTCTAGCCATACTCTATTTATTTAAAGAATATCGAAACCTCTCCCTAAGCACTGAAAGCCCTATTTGCTTGAAACACTTCGTGTTGATGCAGGGTAGGAGAATTGAAGAAATAAATGAAAATGATATGAAATTCTGAGTTGCACTGTTCAATTACCAGTTTTGGGGGAGAGAGGTTTAGGAGGAGAAAACCGGCAGTATTGTGTGGCATTTAGGGCTTGGAACAGTTTGTGAAAAGCAAATCCGATCCTATTAAATTTTTCCACGTCGCCAAGAGAAAACCACCCATTTTGCAATTTTTTGGAGCATTAACATTCAGCCCTTGAAAGAATGCAAGATTTGTCTGCACCATTCGATCTGGAGGGGGGAAGATCAAACGACAATCGTGCAGTGACTTGCACGGAGGATAACACAAGGTATGGTTTAGCAGTTTTACATATTTAAATTTTATTTAAATAACTGGGGTCCGACTTGGTGGGCCCGGGTATAAGTTCAACACTGAATGTAATAACCATATCAAATGGTTATTGATATCATATGGGCTCAAGTATTTGTTCAAAGGAGTCGAACCATGGTTATAGTGTTAAGTGCTTAAGTCAGAAGTTTAATGGATTGAAACCTATGTTAAGGTATTATGATACTGTGTTCGAGGTAGTATAATCTCCGCTTATAAGCCAAGATATCATACCACCGAAGGGTTTGAGCTTGTGATTAAATAAATCCAATGAAAGGTCTTGTAATGTTAATGGAAGGGTCCGCACAATGGTTAAAGTGTAAAAAAAGGGGGTATATAGTTATGTGCGCTTTATTTAAATACAAAAAGTCATATTAATTGAAAGGTTATATACCATTGGACTATATCATTTCATTTATCAAATTCTGTGAATTTGATTAATGAAATTAAAAATATGAAAATAGAGAAGACTCCTTTGGTGAAAGAAAATACAGAGACAAGAGAGACCAGCTCTCCTTAGCACCTGCCCTCAATTTTTGTTGTCAAGAAGATCTACACAGAAAAATGTTTCAGTTGCACATATATCAATACATATGGAAGTGGTATCATCAAGTAATAAAGAGAATCTCTTGGTAAAATATATGGCAGGAGCGTTAGGAACCTCACAAAAAACTTTGCACAAACATCAGAATTTTCGGTTTCAAATAGATGTAAATGATGAACTCGCTCGTTGGTGAGCTATTTGTAGGCATCCATACAAATATAGACTTGGAGAAAATGTTAAAAAAATAATATATGAATATTGGAAAAAAGAAAATTCACATGTTTTTCCAAATGCAAGGGATGTGATGCGAAGGGATGTGTTTCGTCAAAATCCGATCATCAACGGATCGTTGAAGATGGCATTCCATTGGAGTTTTTTTTATTGAACTGCCCAACAATTTTTTCTCTTTGGATTCATTTTTTTATAACTTCGAGAACTAAAACAAAAATTGAACTTCCTTGTTATGTTGTCTGTGCAAGTGTTTGCACATGTACATTGTTTTGGTACATGCACACTAGTATCAACTGGAAGTAGATTTTCTATGTGCATTGATGAAAAATGTTGCACGTACTAGATATATATGTTCTAGAATGCAATTAACTGAAAGTATCTTTTCTATGTGCATTGATGAAAAATGTTGCATGTATTAGATATATATATATGTTCTAGAATGAAATTAACTAAAAGTATATTTTCAATGTGCATTGATGAAAAATGTTTCACGTACTGGATATATATGTTCTAGAATAAAATTAACTGAAAGTAGATTTTCTATTTGGATTGATGAAAAATGTTGCAAGTACTGGATATATATGTTCTAGAATTAAATTAACTAAAAGTAGCTTTTCTATATGCATTGATGAAAAATGTTGCACGTACTGGATATATATGTTCTAGAATGAAATTAACTGAAAGTCGCTTTTCTATTTGCATTGATGAAAAATGTTGCAAGTACTGGATATATATGTTCCAGAATGCAATTAACTGAAAGTGGCTTTTCTATGTGCATTGGTGAAAAATGTTGCACGTACTGGATATATATGTTCTTGAATGAAATTAACTGAAAGTAGCTTTCCTATGTGCATTGATGAGAAATATTGCACGTATTGGATATATATGTTCTAGAATGCAATTAACTAAAAGAATATTTTCTATTTGCATTGATGAAAAATGTTGCAAGTACTAGATATGTATGTTCTAGAATGCAATTAACTGAAAGTAGCTTGTCTATGTGCATTGATGAAAAATGTTGCACGTACTACATATATATGCTCTAGAATGAAATCAACTGAAAGTAGCTATTATCTGTGCATTGATAAAAAACGTTTCACATACTATATATATATATGTTCTAGAATGAAATTAACTGAAAGTAGCTTTTATATACATGCATTGATGAAAAATTTTGCACGTACTAGATATATATACATTATAGAATGCAATTTTAAAATTTTATGATTGTTTGACACATCTAACAAGAGATCGAATCTTATGATTTTTCATATATATATATACATACATACATACATACATGTCGATATATATATTCAAACATGTACTTAAATCATTTCTACATGTAAATATATTCATGTGAACTTTTTTTTTGTTTGGAAAATGACAATTTGAATTTAAAAAAAATAAAATAAAAAAAAATAAAAAATAAAAAAAAACATTATATCATAATCACTTGCCAAATATAGTTCAACCATCTAAAACTTGAGTTAAAAAAAAAAACATTATATCACAACATTACTGCACATGCAAAATGTAGTTCAACTATCCAATAAAAGCAAAACATTATATTGTGCATTCAAATACCAAATGTAGTTCAACCTTTGAAAACTTGAGTTTTAAAAATAAAACAAATTATATTTCACAAGTGTAACACCTCTCATTTCGATTTTTTTTTTTTTTTTTTCAATTATAGTAATATGCATTATTACATTTTATAATGAATCTATTATTCATTGCATTCCACGTATGTCTGTTACTAACCATTTATTATGCCACAATTTGTTTATTTATAGTTTACTCACCCTACTTGATATACAACACTATTATGAACTATCAGGAAACATCTTTATTTAACTTTTATATTCACTATATATTTTATTAAAGACATATAGATATACATCAAACCATTTCTTTCAGTTTTGAACCACTATATTCACCTGTGGAATTCTCATACTTGTATCATGTCATTCTTTTCACTATTAAATTAACAAGTAATATTTAAACCTCATGGACATTATATGTACCAACGTGGCTTCCAACGTGGCGTAACAATGAGTTATTCATCCCTATGTATTTACACCTTGTAGCTTGGGATTTTAATTCATTTTTCAATAACTCTTGGCATTAACTATGGGAGTCAGAAATCCCTAACTGGCTTTTCAAGTCAGTACTTTATTATTTGTTTAAAGGTGTTGGTACTTCGATGGTATTCTTGGAATCGAGAGTCACTACAGATTTAATGTGTTAGGTGACAGTTGCATTTAGGGCAACGTACTGTATCACATGGGTCTTGGGTAAAATATTCGAGCCGCGGGAAAATCCTCCATTCATCGATCCTTCACACCTGGACGACACAGATTAAATCTTGTTTAGGGTTTAATGATCCATAAAGGACCTATGTTTGGATGAAGGTTTATTTTCTCTTTTCATTTTGGTTGAAGTTGTTTTACCATTTGGGCGAAACCCTCTGTCGTTTCCCATAATATTATTTGTCATGAGTATGAGTATGTCCAAAATGCAGCATATCCATCCCGATGGAGATTTCTAAAATCTTATGCAGACACTATTAGAATTTTAATTCCAGGTATATCGTTTCCTTTTCTTTTTTTTTCTCACTATCCACATTATTATTTCTGGAATTTTGTTTGTTTTCTATGATTTCAAATACTCATTTATTCATATTATAACTTCTTCTTATTTCTGTCTACCTCCAACACCGATGGAAATACGTGTATTGCACAGAGGCATCAAATGGGTAATTATCAGATTTCCCTTCTAGAAAGAATATATTTATTTTTTTGAATGGCCCAATAGTTCATCATTTCGTTAGAGGTTAAACCGGCGCGGGTTATACTAGTAACACGATCTCCATTTTAATTTTAATATACAATGATTTCATTTGGTTGTATCATTGTATTGAATCCTCATTTAGAAACTTTGTTTATGGACATTAGTTGCAGAGTAGACATTACTGATATTGAATCACTCTCTCTTCCATTTTAGTATACTGATTAGTAATATTTGTAATATAGTGGAAGTCTAAATTCCATGAAGCTTACCGTGTTTCTAAAACACAGGAGCTTTCTATCCCATCTACTTCTATTCTACCAATTTCTCGGCGACTATTATTACACCGTTTGGAATTTTATAGCATTGAGGTATTTTCGTAGATTTGTCATACTTCCTTTATTTAGTGTAATGTCTACTTCAGAGTGTTTGAAACTTCGTTTGCAGAATTCACACCTCTTCTACATTTTTGAATTTATGTCCGAGAGGCCATATTTCTAATTGCATTGAGGTTACAATGCAGACAGATGCTCAATGACGTTTACCCCACTATTGAGTTCTCCGATAGAACCAACATTCAAGAACTATAAAAGGTAAGGTATGACTTCTTGATAATAACTTATATGTTTTAAGTTATTTGTCACTTTAGTCTGTGTTTTCAATTAATGGACTTCGTTTAAGTTTCAAATATACTTGGGGTTACTTTATTGGTTATCTTTTTCATATATCCATTTTATGTTATTAGCTCCTGACCTTAGATATCTCTGTCTTCCAATAGATAAATCTAAAGGTCTATGTGCTGGTAACTTAGTTTCCTTAATGACATGCAGAGACGTTGTAATTCCTCTTGTGTTCAGACATTCATATATTTAACTTGATTGAACCCTGGCTAAAATATTCTACTAGGTTTTTCTTGAAATAATTTATCGACTTATTTGTAGAGCAGTTGATTCTGTGTCTTTTATTGTGACAGAACAATATCGTTTCATGCTATCAATAAGGTAATATGTATCTTTTTGTTTTTTTCTCTTTTGTATGTTAATTAACCTTTGGTTATGACATAAACTAGTGTTGACTTCCATTGTAATATCTGTTACAGGTAATTTCGTACACTGATACCTATACTGGAATATTTTTTCTCCAATATTTCTCTAACATTAACTAGGTTCCATTTTCTTATTCAGGTTGGTCCCAAATATCGTGGAATATTGAGAATCAAATCATGACTCCATACTGCTCTTTTCCAGTTTACTTTCATATGGAACTTATTTTCCTAAAACTGTATAATTTAACTGCTTGCAAATCTACATAGGAAAGAGTACTATTTGTAATTATTATTTGATATTAATGACTCTCATATAATTGGAATTTATTTACCCTTCAGTAAAAAATTAAAATTCCCAGCTATACTTAAATTTACAGGATTATACTAGGAATTTGTTCTTCACCAACATGTTTTCTATTTTGTTCAAATGGAGAAATAAATGAGTATACACACACACACACACACACACACACACACATATATATATGATTTTTTTTCTACTTATCAAATTGTAATGCGTGTCTTATATTTTTCTACTACTGATATAGTACAGATTTCGTTTACTAATATAGTGCATGAATGTCCTTACTATAGTTATGCATTCGTAATCATACATGTATCATTCTCAATTTCTCATCAGTACAAAACTCTCTTACATATATTGTTCTTTCATGTTTCAATTCCTGTATATATATTTTAGTACATAATTTTAGGAACCATACTATAATGTTATCCAATATCCATGTATAACTAATTTTGTTTAGATTTGTTTCATTATACAGTTGATGTCATAACATTAGAATAGTATAATTAATCACATAAGTTTTTTGTGAGGTACCTAACCTCAGATCTATACCCAACATTGGGTTATATACATTCTGAGATTTGGTCCTCTACAGAGTATGTCTATGCAAAAATACAAAATTAATTATTTCTTCTATAGTGAATTCTGTTAAATGTACATACCACCAAAATATAATTATACCTCATATAGATTCCATTTCCTAGACACAGATTTAATCTCAGAATTTCATATAAATCCAGCTAATTTATCCTTTCTAATAGTTCATCACAGCCTCAAAATATAAGTCAAAATCAAATCAAGTTAAATGTGCATACCGATTAGGTTATACTATATGCCTCCCAACCTTAGAGCTCTTTCTCTACATCTCACCCCTAAACAGAGATATTTTCCTCCTCTGATAGACAACAACCCATTGCCTATCCTGAATCAACTTATTTAAGATTACTTTCCCCAACCTATTTCCCTTAACTACGTCTAGCTAATTCAGGATTTTGCATTCCTGTTTGCCCAGGCTTTCTCTTTGTTTCTTCCATAATGGTACTTTTAAAGCTAGCTTTTCTACTTTCCAACTTGATTCCACCTCATCCCAGTAATTTCCTCTTTACTGGGGTACTCTTTACATTTTTATCTCCAGTCTAATTTTAATATTTACTTTATTCCTTCCAAGTATTTTTGGAAGTTTGGGAAAGTCTTACAACCTTATCTATCCTCATTGATTTTGTTTCCAGATCTCTAATCATAATCTAGTCATTGCACATAGATTTATATTTTATTTATTAGCTTGAAATAATAAAATAAATCCACACAGTTGTTTTCCATTAGGGTCCACTGTACCCTGTTGGACTTGTCAAATGTCTAATAAAAGCATAGAAGACTAGGCATATTACATATTCCCCATCTAAAAACAAAACACCATTCTCGGTGTTGTAAAGAAAAAATAAAACGAAATCAGTGTTCAAATAGTGATGGATATTTTCCCATCATATCTTCCTCTCACTCCCAAGTAGCTTCTTCGGGTGCAAAGTGCCTCCACTGCATTTTCACTCTGGCCACTGTTCTATTCCAAAGCTCAATTTCTTCCCATGCCAATATTTGAAGTGGCTTTGGAAGGAATTATCCTTCTGGTTCCACTTGTATCACATTCCAATCAATAACATGAGTAGGGTCATACACATATTTTTTTAATAATGAAACATGAAATACATCGTAAACCTTAATGTGACTAGGCAAAGCCAATTTATATGCAACTAGTCCAACCCTTTCCAGCACTTCAAAAGCTCCGCAGTAATGTGGAGCTAGTTTTTCACAACTCCCAGTATGTAAAGTACTCTTTTCAAGCTTAATCCTTAGGTAAATATGATCACCCACACTGAATTCTCTGTGAATTATATTTTTGTCTGCATAAGTTTTATGTTTGTCCTGTGCTATTTTTATATTTTTCTGAATTTTCTTCACAATTATTTCCATTTCCTACAAGACTTCTTGTCCAAGTATTAGTCTATCCTCAGGTTGACTCCAACTTAGAGGGGTATGGTATTTTTTTCCATAAAGTGATTCAAAAGGGCTCACCTTTATCGAAGCTTGGTAGCTATTGTTATAGGAAAATTCTGCTAAGTGTAGAAAGTCCTCCCACTTTGTTGGTATGTCCATGACATACATCCTTAACATGTCCTCTAAAATATGGTTTTTCTTTCAGTTTGGCCATCAGTTTCAGGATGGTAAGCAGTACTAAAATTTAATTTGGTACCCATACCCCCAAACAGAATCCTCCAAAAAGTTGTGGTAAACTTTGCATCTCTGTCTAAAATTATCATCTTAGGAATACCATCTAATTTTACAATCTCCTTCATGAATACATTTGCTACTTGAGCTGTACTAAAGGTAGATTGGACGGGCATAAAGTGAGCATATTTAGTGTAATGCATCCCTCTTAATAATTTTTTGTTTTTTTTTTATATGGACAATTCTATTTAAAATCATTACTTCTGCCTCCTTAATATTATGATTCATTACTTTAACTCTATAACAAAATTTATTTCCCTTGAAGATTTTATATATGTTTTATCTTCATATAGAGTTAAGAAGTAGACCATATTCCATGTGAGTTTATTTATTTTCACCAATACCCATTAAGGACTTTAGGCTTCCACCCTATTATATAATTTCTCCACCATTTTAATAACCTATAAGTTCTCCACTTTATAATTGGTTCTTTTCGTTTTATATCAAATGAATATTTTCATTTATTCATTCACTCTTACTATTGTTTAGGCATTATCACCAATTGTCCTAAGGTTCCTCATTCCATACTTATATTTTTTTTTAAAGCACAAAGGGAACTATTCCGTACTAAGACTATCGTTCCCATACCATTTAGATTCTAGTACAAAGTTAGAGAAATTCAATTTAAAACCAACTAAACAATATCCTAAGGTAATATACTCCCTGTATCAGAATAGGGCTCGATGCAATATTACGAATCGCTATGGAGTACTTACCACTTAGTACCTCGATTTGGTGGACGTTGATGAGGTAATAAATTTCTTCGGACATCTTTCAATCTCATTTCTCGTTTCGAAGATGTAATTGTCAAATATGATAAATTCTGCAAATTTTGGTGATACAACTCATTTAATTTTTCCTAATCCTCTAGGGTTATGTACATTTTCATTTATTTCGTTGAATAGTTGGATTGTACATATGAGATCCTCGACCTGGTTACTATAACTCTACTTGGATTTTCAAGACATCCCACACAGATCTAACAATCTAATTAGGCATCTTCTGCCATGTGGATGGTGGATGTGATAAGAAATTTAGGGTTTTTGTGAAGGTATATTACCAGGTTTCTCAGTGGTAAACCTCATTTCTCCTTTCCATTTTGAGAGGTTTCCGGATCTGTTCAATGTAATTATGTTTCTCCTCCACTGGGAATGACATTGTAGATCCTTCTATAACATTCCAACGGGACTGTGTTAATGGCCACCAATACATCAATGCATCCCTATTGAACTCACAATGTCTCAGATAAATTTTTCATCACAGTCGAGGTGAACAATGGTAAGATTCTCTTGGTTACCTGATATTTGTATTGGCAATATGTTTCCAGGTTAAAATTTCTCTCTCCCCTATCGCTGTGATAATTTACGTGTTACCTGATATATTTATTATAGAGTTTGTAGGTATAGTGAAATGGCTAGCTTTCTTTTTCATTTTGGTTTAATGAGAAATGCCTCAGTGTATCATTAAAATTATTTCTGTCTTCTATAAATTCTCATGGCCGCTTCTCCACAATGTATACCTATCGTTTTTTATTCACAATCATTGGTTCTGAGTTATACTTCTTTTGTTTGCTTTTGTTTTCATTTCGGTCTTCCATCGGTTAACTTCATTGACTTGTCAAGTTAATCTTTTTGGTCTGTGTCAAATGTCCTCGGCTTCCAACGCAATACCTGCCAAAGCAGACGTTCCCGTGCAAGTTACTAGGTTCGACTATGTGACTTATCCACTATTTCATGTTCAGTGATACAAGTATTTTTCTCAAGTTCTGTGTGTTCTTTCTCTCGAAATCCAGCATTGAAACGCATGCACTGAATGAACATTTCAAAATTGTATACCGTAGGTGGCCTATTATACAGATTTGATTTTATGAAGCTAATTTTACTCCTTTACACCGATACTTTTATTTCTCATTGTTTCTTCTACATTTTCTTTTTTCTAAATTTAACTTTGTTCTCTAACTTGTCTTCCAATGATAATTTTAGGTATTTCTACGACTCGAGATCATTCATTGGACTGATATATAATTCGTTTCTACTCAGTCAATCCTTATTGACATAATAATCAATTTTTTTGTCTCACGGGTCGGTATACTTATACTCTAGACCATATTACCCAGATAGTCAAGATGTTGAGATCTCATTTTCAGTTTAAACTTTCTTAGGGATGAATGTCTTAAATTCACTGTTTAATTATTTTGTAATAATTTGTACCCGAACTGTGAAATATTTCCACACTGATTTCGATTTCATCTGAATACTGTAATTTTTAATTTATACCCATATTCATATTTGGTTTAGAAAATTTTATCTCTGGACAACTTCGAACAATGCTACTCCTTTTCTACAGTATCTCATTGTTTTTGATTTGATAATATCTCTTTCAATTTTCCTGTACATGCATAGACATATAATCATGGAATAAAATCTGAGTTCTGTTTATTTGAAAATAGATATAATGTTTATAAATATTAAAATTAGTATTATCTTTCTTTAACATTTTTCATTCGCTTAGCCTCTACCCTGCGGTGGAGTATATATTGATATAATTTAATGAAATTAATTTACTGAATATCACTCCTTTATATCTGTACCAATTGAAGAATTTCATATAAATATATATATATATATATATATATATATATATCACCATCTTCTCTTTCTATTCCTTCAATAATTTATTTAGTTGTTGAAAAAGGGAAAATTTATGTTTCTATACATAACATTTGAATAGTACTTCAAGCTTGTGATATAAGAATTATATCTATTTATTATTATTTTTAATCCCTACTATCTATATAATGTTCAAGAACGTTCCATTTATAAAAACATAGTATTAAATTCTTAAAAAGGAGTAATATATATCAGTTGGGAATATCTGCATATTCTATCTAGCATATAGGGATATTTTCTAACAGTCCTTAATTTGCAATTTATATTATCTGTTATGTTTAAAATTTACAGTTCTGTCTTATATCAATACTATGAAAGTATTATCTTACCTTGATTATTTAATGATGTACCATTTAATGAATTATCATGTTAGAAACTAAAAATATAAAAGAGATTGGTACTTATTATATACAGTTGATTTCTGTCCAGCATATGACTTAAATTTTCACATGATAGTATGCAGAAATTGTTAAAAATAGTACTACTAGCATTTTCTTTTCCTACACAAAAATTAAAATTTCGAGTGAAACATTAATCTCTACTGTTAAACCCATTACATATTTAGACATTCTGGCAGATGCGTCTCCCCATATTTCTCCCATGCAACCATACATATTACAGAAATTTTTCCCACCAAAATCTATTAAATGTATGGGATACTTAATAACTCAGCGTCTCGTAATTTAATTCTAGCTAATTAAAAAGAGAATATCTCTACACATAAGTAACACCATAATATTACAAAATAACTTGTTCTAGTGAGCATACCAATTTATATGACTAGTCCTCCCAACCGTAGAGTTCTATCTCCTTAACTCACCCCCGAGTTGAGACCCTTTGCCTCCAGGGATAGACACCCCCTTGTCTGTCTTGAAGCAGCTTATTTAAGAAGTGCTTTCCCATGTCTGTTTCTAATTTCTGCGTCCAGAAATTTCAAGGTGCATTCTTCCTGTTTTTTCCTAGGCTTCCCTCAGTGACGTACTTTAAAGTTGTTTTTTCCGGTTTTCCATCTTTTCTTCCTCCTCCCAATTACTTTCCTCTTCATTGGGGAAATTAGATTTTTCTCTCCCAATACAATTTAGTAAGATTCCTTTCAAGGTTTTTTTGAAATTTTTTTGGGAAATTCTAACCTTATCCATATCCTCATGGATCAAGGTTTAGGATCTACAATCTCAATCTAGTCATATTGCACACATAACTATTCCATTTATTTATATTAATAAATAATTAAATAGATCCACACATTGTTTCTCCATTGCGGTCCACTTCCCCTTTGGATTTGTTTAAATGTCAAATTAAAAAGCATAGCAAGTTGGGGTGTTACACATTCCCCCTCTAAAAACAAACATCGTCCTTGGTGTTGACAAAATAAACTTAAACAGTTCACTGTGAAAATAGTGATGGATATTTTTCCATCATCTCAGTTTCCCTTTCCCAAGTAGCTTCTTCAGCTGTAAAATTCTTCCATTGCACTTTTACTCTAGCTACTGTCCAATTTTGCAGTTCAATTTCTTCCCACTTCAATATTTTAAGTGGCTCTGGAAGGAATTCCCTTTCTGGTTCCACCTGAATCACATTCCAATCAATAACGTGAGCAGAATTATGTACATATTTTTTTAACAAAGAAACATGAAACACATCATGAACCTTAACATTAATGGGTAAGGCTAGTCTATAAGCCACTATTCCCACCCTTTCCAGTACTTCAAACATTCCACAATATCTAGGAACTAATTGTGCACAACTACCAGTGTGAAAAGTGCTCTTCCTGGGCTTAATCTGCAGATATACATGATCACCCACACCGAACTCTCAGTGAACTCTCTTTTTGTCTCCATAACTTTTCTGTTGATCCTAAGCTATCTTGATGTTTTTCTGAATTTGTTTTACAATTCTTTCCATTTCCTCCAAAGTGTCTGCCCAAGAAATAATTTATCCTCAGGTTGGCTCTGGCTTAAAGGGGTGTGGCATTTTCTTCCATAGAGTGCTTCAAATGGACTCATATTTATGGAAGTTTGATAGATGTTGTTGTAAGAAAATTCTTCTATATGTAAATAGTCTTCCCATTTAGTTGGCATATCCATCACATACATCCTTAGCACATCTTCCAGAATTTTATTTTTACTCTCAGTTTGACCATCAGTTTGATGATGATATGCAGTACTAAAATTCAATTTAGTATCGATGCCTCCAAATAGAATCTTCGAAAAGGCTGTAGTGAACTTGGCATCTCTATTAGAAATAATCATTTTAGGAACCCCATGTAGTCTTACCATCTCTTTCATGAATACATTTTCCACTTGGGCAATTCCAAAAGTAGATTGAACAGGTATGAAATGTGCATCCTTCATCAAAGTATCCACTACCACCTTCACAGAGTCATGTTGATATTTGGTTCTTGGTAACCCAGTTATAAAGTCCATAGAAACAGTTTCCAATTTCCATTCTACAATTGGTAAAGGATTCAGTAGTCTGGCTAGATGCTAATGTTCAAATTTTACTATTTGACATTCTATGCATCTTGCTAGGTAGCTTGCTACATCCTTTCTCATTCCTAGCTAAAATAATTTCTCTTTCAAAGTTGTGAGTAGTTTATGATATCCAAGATGTCCAGAACAAGGTTGTTTATGATATTCATCTAGAATTTATTTTTTCAAAGAGCCTACATTGGGGATGTATAATATGTCTTTATAACAAATCAGTCCTTTCTGATTTTGTGTGTATCCTTTCATTTCCTTTTTCAGCAATTGAGTTTGCAGTTTTTCATAACTTGGATCTTGGTCTTCTACCTTTTGAACTAATCCCTCCAAGTCAAAGTTGGCACTACTCCCAATGTTGCTTATTTCTTGGCAAGCATTTCTTATTAGGGCATCAACAATTTTGTTTTCTTTTCCTTTGATATGTTTTATTTCCATGTCAAATTCACTTAGAAAAGACAGCCATCTCGCTTGTCTAGCATTCAAATCTGTTTGAGTGAAGAAATACTTTAGGTTGACGTGATCTGTCATTAGAATAAATTTCTTTCCTAGAAGGTAGTGTTGCCACATCTTCAGAGCGTGAATCACAATAGCTAACTCAAGACCATATACATTGTAATTCTGTTCATTTTTCTTAAGTTTTCTATATTCATAAGAAATAACAGAATTTTCTTGCAATAGTACTCCTTCTAATCCCTCTCCACACACATTTGTACATACAAACTCCTGGTTAGGATCTGCAATATTCAGAATAGGTGTTGTGGTAAGTTTCAATTTTAATTGTTCAAAGCTATTCTGGCATTTTTCAGTGCATTCAAATTTTGTACCTTTCCTTTGCAATGAAGTTATGGGATAGGCTAAAGCGGAAAATATTTCTACAAACCTTCTGTAGTACCCCTCAATTCCCGTAAAGGACCTTACTGATGATACCTTAGTAGGTACAGGCCATTCTCTAATGGATTTTATCTTCTCAGGGTCTACAACCAATCCTTGTTCTGAAATTATATGCCCCAAATATTCAATTTTATCCTTATAAAAATCACATTTACTAAACTTGGCATACAAATGATTTTCTTTAAGATTTTGCAACACGATTCTAAGGTGTTATTTATGCTGTGTCTCACTTTTTGAATAGATTAAAATGTCGTCAATAAATACTAGTACAATTTTATCTAAGTATTTATTCAAGACACTATTAATTAAACACATAAAAGTGGCAGGTGCATTTGTCAACCCGAATGGTAGGACAACAAATTCATAGTGTCCATACCGGATTGTAAATGTTGTTTTGCGGATATCCTCATCTTTAATTCTTAACTGGTAATAACCAGTCTTTGAATCAATCTTAGAAAACACTAACGCTCCCCTAACTTGATCAAAGAGGTCATCTATTTGGGCTCACAAATACTTGTTTTTGATAGTCAATTTATTTAGTTGACGATAATCAATACACATTCGAAAGGTACCATCCTTATTTTTCACAAATAGCACCAGTGCTCCCCAAGGAGATACACTCGGTCTAATGTATCCTTTGTCCAGAAATTCTTGTAATTGCATTTTTAACTCCATTAGTTCAGGGGGGGCTCATTCGGTAAGGGGCTCTACAAACCGGAGTTTCCCTAGGCACTCAATTCTAAAATCGATTTATCTCTTGGGGGGAAGATGAGGAATCTCATTTGGGAATACTTCTTTAAAATCTCTTATCACTGGTAAGGTTTATATCAAGTTTACCTCTGTTTGCTGTTCTAATTCCTCCACATGTGTAACGTACACCTGATACCCTTTTCTAGCAGTTCTTTTTAATTGAATGGATGAAATTTGTCTCACAGAGATGGGGTTTAGTTTTCCTTTTAGTATGACTGGTTTTCCTTCTATATCAATGTAGTGTAAATTTTTGTCCCAATAATTTATCATAGTTTTATGCTTTTCTAACCAGTCCATTCCTATCAGTATATCATAAGAACCTAATGGAAAAATATTTAAATTTACTTTTGTTTGGTAATCATTCAATTTCATGGTTGTTTGAGGTAACTTATGAGTTACCTTACATTTGGTACCAGTGGCTAGCTGGACCACCCAAGACTGCTGAAACTTTTGTGTTCCGAGTTTACATTTTTCTATTACTTGCGGACTAATATAACTCAAAGATGCACCTGGATCTATTAAAACTATAACAGATTGGTCAACAATCGTACCTTCCATCTCGACCATAGTAGATTGATGTTCTACTTGTCAGCTTTATAAGGCTGCACTGATGGTGGGGATGTTCCTTGCTATGTCATTAACTTTAGTAGCCTCCCATAATACTTGCATTGTTTGAATATTTTGGTGTGGACAGTCCCTCAATAAATGAGGTTCTCCATAACCCCAACATTTCAAAGGTTCCAGAATTTTAACAGTCCCTTCCTTATTATTATTCCAATTTATTGGTTTTGAACCAGTTTGAGATTGAGCAATTTGATTTTTACTCATTCTACTAAATTTCCTTCTCTGATGGTTCCTACCAAAGTTTTTCAAATAAGCTAGTTTATGTTTCTTTCCACTGTAATCACCTTTTTTTGTCCAGCTCTATCCTTCCTTAGTCTTACCCCTGAAATACTGGTAGCATAATCTGGCCTTCCTCACAAATTCGTCCATTGTTTTTGGATTATCGAACTATATTTTCTCCTTGTAAACAGTAGGTAAACAGTTCAGAAATCTCTGTACCTTTTCCTTCTCTTCTCAAATATAAGGTACATATCACAACAGATTTTTGAACTTGGTGAGAAGCTCATCTATGGTGAGATGTCCCAATCTGAGTTCATGAAACCCTTTTGCCTTATCATCATAGTAGTTTTCATTCAAATATCGGTTTTTGAACTTGACTTGAAAATCCTCCCAAGTCACTATTTTCTCATCAATGGCATGAACCTTTTTTTGTTTCTTCCCACCACAAGGTAGCCTAACCTTGCAGCTGATAAATAGCCAGCCTGGCTCTTAAGTTACTTTCGTGTTCGTAAAATTGGAAGTACTTAATCATATTCAAAAGCCATGGCTTAGCATCTTCTTCCTTCTCTCCATCATAGGAGGGAGGTTTTATTTTCTGGAATTCACCCTGTAATTCCTTCTTCTTTCTAGACTGTTGTCTAGTGGCATCATCTTCCTCAGACTCATCTGAGGAATTGAATATTCCTTTTCTCTTCCTTTCGGAACCTTCACCTTCTTGGATGTTCAAGTTAGTTCTATGATGAGTTTTTCTTGCTCCTCACTGGCCAAAGATGGCCTGTCACTGTGGCTTTTAAGCTGTGCCATTTTTCGTTGCATTCTATGAAACATAGCCATCAATGGAGCATTTGGATCTGGTGTGTTTTCTACACCACCCAGATCTGCATACAGCTCATCCCTTCAGTCATGGTTTGCAACTGTACTTTTCAACACTATTCACTGTTCAACATAAAAACAATAGTTAAATTTAAAATTCATAAAATTTTACAGCAGCATATACTTTTTGTGTGAGCACATAGATTTCCCAGTATTTGTTTCCAAAAGCTCTGATACCATTTGTAATGTCTCCCTCTTAATAGTTTTTTTTTTAATATGGACAATTCTATTTAAAATCATTATTTCCTCCTCAATATTATGATTCATTACTTTAACTCTAGAACAAACTTTACTTCCCTTGAAGACTTTATATATGTTTTATCTTCATCTAGAGTTAAGAAGTAGACCATATTCCATGTGAGTTTATTTATTTTCACCAATACCCATTAATGACTTTAGGCTTCCACCATATTATATAGTTTTTCCATCCTTTTAATAAGTTATAAGTTCTCCACTTTATAATTGGTTCTTTTCATTTTATATCAAATGAAGATTTTCATTTATTCATTCACTCCTATTGCTATTTAGGCATTATCAACAATTGTCCTAAGGTTCCTCATTCCATCCTTATATATATATATATATATATATATATATATATATATATATATATATAATTTATTTATTTTTAAATCACAAAGGGAACTATTCCCTACTAAGACTATCATTCTCATACCATTTAGATTCTAGTGCAAAGTTAGAGAAATTCAATTTAAAAGCAACTAAAATTTATCCTAAAGTAATATACTCCCTGTATTAGAATAAGGCTCGATGCAATATTACAAATCACTGTGGAGCACCTACCACGTAGTACATCGATTTGGTGGATGTTAATAAGGTAATAAATTTCTTTAGACATCTTTTAGTCTCATTTCTTGTTTTGAAGATGTAATTGTTAGATATGATAAATTATGCAGAGTTTGGTGATAAGAATAATTTATTTTTTCCCAATCCTCCAGGGTTATGTACATTTTCATTTATTTCGTTGAATAGTTGGATTGTACTTATGAGATCCTCGGTCTGGATACTATAACTCTACTTGGATTTTCAAGACGTCCCACACACAGATTTAACACTCTAATTGGGCATATTTTTCCACGAGGATGGTGGATGTGATAGGAAGTTTAGGGTTTTCGTGAAGGTATATTACCAGGTTCTCAGTCGTAAACTTCATTTCTCCTTTCCATTTCGAGAGGTTTCTGGATCTTTTCGATGTAATTCTGTTTCTCCTCCACTGGGAACGACATTATAGATCCTTCTATAACACTCCAATAGGATTGCGTGAATGGCCGCCGATACACCCATAAATGTTTAATTTCATAGAGTAGGTAGACAGTTTAATAAATGTTGTACCTTTTCCCTCACCTCCCTTATATAAGGTACATAGCATAGTAGATTGGTGAATTTGGTTACAAATTCATCAATAGTAAGCTATCCCAATCTAAGTTTATGAAACTCTTTTTCTTTATCATCATAATAGTGTTCATTCAGATATCTACTTTTGTATTTGATCTGGAAATCCTGCTAAGTAACATTTTTCTCATCTATGACATGAACCATCTTGGTTTCTTCCCACCACAAGGTAGCCTTCCCTTGCAACTGATATATAGCCAGCCTAGCTCTCAAGTTACTTTCATATTCATAAACCTGAGAGTACTTTATCATGTTTAGAAGCAAAGATTCATAATTTTCCTCCTTCTCTCCATCATAGGAGGGAGGCTTGATTTTCTAGAATTCACCCTATGATTCCTTATTCCTCCTATACTATTTTCTAGAGGCATCATCTTCCTCAGAATCTTCTGATTGATTTAAAATTCCCTTCCTCTTTCTTCCAGAACCTTCACCTTCGTGACTAATCCAAGATGTCAATTCTCTTATTAATCTTTCTTGCTCCTCACTGGCTAAAGATAGCCTTTCATTGTGGTTTTTCAGTTGCATCATTTCCCTTTGCATTTGATGCAACATAACCATCAATGGAGAATTTGGATCTGCTAGATTTTCTCCCCCACCTAGATCCACATACAACTCATCCCCTTCACTAATGGTTCGCAGCTGTATAATTTAGCATTTTTTCACTATACAAGAAATTAAAATTAGTGAAAATTAAATTTAACAAAACTTTACAGCAACAAAATCATTCTAGTGTGAGCATACATTTTTTCCGAGTGTTTTAACTTGGGCTCGGATACCATTTGTAACACCTCTCATTTTTATTTTTATTTTTAATTATAGTAATATCCATAATTAAATTTTTTAGTCAATCTATTATTCATCGCATTTTGACATATTTCTATTACTAACAATTTATTATGCCAATATTTGTTTATTTATAGTTTAGAACGGTGTCTCACTTTTCCACTATGTCAAATTATGCTTTTCTCTTAACATAGAATTTACTTTTCTTACTAATAAGTTTTTCCATCTCTTCTTATGAAAATTCTACTCATATTTCATATATCCCATATGCTTTCTAACCCTTAATCACGTTACATATATTAAATTATTTGACAAGAGTCAATATGTAACTATCATTTACCTTCCAACCCTCATTCAAACATATATAACCCTACTTTCGGAATATATTTTATGACACTCCTATAACAATGTCGACTCACTTTCTTAGTTTTACTAATACCTACAGGATATTGACAACTATGTTCAACAACCCTATCCTAGTATACTCACCCTACTTGATATACAATACTATTATGAACTATCAGGAAATATCTTTATTTAACTTTTATATTCACTATACATTTTCTTAAAGATATATAGATATACATCAAACCATTTATTTGACTTTAAAACCACTATATTCACCCATGGAATTCTCATACCCTTATCATGTCATTCTTTTCACTATTAAATTAACGCACAATATTTAAACCTCATCAACATTATATGTACCAAAGTGGCTTCCAACGTAGCGTAACACTGAGTCATTCCTCCCTATGTATTTATTCCTTGTACCTCGGGATTTTAATTCATTTTTCAAGAAAGCTTGGCATTAACTATGGGAGTCAGAAATCCATCCAACTGGCTTTTCGAGTCAGTATTTTATTATTTTTTTAAGGGTGTTGGTACTTTGATCGTATTCTTGGAATCAAGAGTCACTACAGCTTTAATGCGTTAGGGTACGGTGGTATTTATGGAAATGTATTGAATCACACGGGTCTTGGGTGAAATCTTTGAGCTGGGGGAAACTTCTCCATTCATCGATCCTCGACACCTGGATGATGCAGATTAAATATTGTTTAGGGTTTAATGATCCATAAAGGACCTCTGTTTGGATGAAGGTTTATTTTCTCATTTCATTTTGGTTGAAACTATTTTCCCAGTTGGGTGAAACCCTCTGTCGTTGCCCATAATATTCTCTGTCATGAGTACGAGTATGCCCAAGAGGCATCATATCCATCCCGACAGAGATTTCTAAAATCTTATGCAGACACTACTGGAATTTTAATTCCAGGTATATCATTTCCTATTCATTTTTGGTTCTCACTGTCCACATTATTATTTATGGAATTTTGTTTGTTTTTTGTGATTTCAAATACTCATTTTTTCAGATTCTAACTTCTTCTTGTTTCTTTCTATGTCCAACAGCGATAGAAATACTCATATTTCACAGAGGCATCAAATGGGTAAGTATCATATTTCCCTTTTAGAAAGACTGTATTTATTTTTTGGAATGCCCCAATCATTCATCGTTTCAGTAGAGGTTAAACCAGCATGGGTTATACTAGTAACACTCTCTCCATTTTAATTTTAATATACA
This sequence comes from Pinus albicaulis, assembly GCA_034641835.2. Classification (NCBI taxonomy): domain Eukaryota; kingdom Viridiplantae; phylum Streptophyta; class Pinopsida; order Pinales; family Pinaceae; genus Pinus; species Pinus albicaulis. Next base: position 512,211,417 of record CM076579.1, on the reverse strand, counting down.
ACAATTTTGTTTGGTTGTATCATTGTATTGATCCTCATTTAGAAACTTTTTTTATGGACATTAGTTGCAGAGTACACATTACTTTTCTCGCTCTTCCTTTTCAGCATACTAATTTGTAAAAATTTTAATTTATGGAAGTCTAAATAACTTGAAGCTCACTGCATTTATAAAACATAGGAGCTTGCTATCCCATCTAATTCTATTCTACCAGGTTCTTGGCGACTATTAGTACACGGTTTGAAAGTGTATAGGGTTGAATTTTTTTCATAGATTTCTCATACTACTTATATTTAGAGTAATGTCTACCTTAGAGTGTTTGAAACTTTGTTTGTGGCATTCATACCTATTCCGCGATTTTGAATTTACGTCTCAGAGGCCCTATTTCTAACTGCGTTGAGGTTTCAACGTAGACAGATGCTCAATGAAGCTCACCCCACTATTTATTTCTCTGACAGAACCAACATTCAAGAACTAGAAAAGGTATGGTATGACCTCTTGATAACAACTTACATGTTTTAATTTATTTGTCACTACACTTTGTGTTTTGATTTAATGGACTTATTTTATGTTTCCAATATACTCGGGGTTACTTTATTGGTTATCATTTTCATATATCCATTTTATGTTATTAGCTCCTAACCTTAGATATCTCTGTCTTCCGACAAAGAAATCTAAAGGCTTGTGTGCTGCTAACTTAGTTTCCTTAATGAGATGGAGAGACGTTGTAATTCCTCCTGTGTTTGGAAATTCATATATTTAACTTGATTGAACCCTGACTAAAATATTCTACTGGGTTTTTCTTAAAATAATTTTTTGACTTATTTGTACAGGAGTTAATTATGTGTCTTTTATTGTGATAGATCAATATCCTTTCATGCTATCGATAAGGTAATATGTATATTTTGGTTATTTATTCTTTATTTTTTTAATTAACCTCTGGTTATGACATAAAATAGTGTTGAGTTCCATTGTAATATCTGTTACAGGTAATTTTGTACACTAGTACCTATACTAGAAAATTTTTTCTACCGAATTTCTCCAACATTAACTAGGATCCATTTTCTTATTTAGGTTGGTCCCAAATATTGTGGAAGATTCAAAATCAATCGTGACTCCATACTGCTCTTTTCCAGTTTAATTTCATATGGAGCTTAGTTTTCTAAAACTGTATAATTTAACTGCTTGCAACTCTACATAGGACAGAGTATTATCTGTAATTATTATTTCATATCAATGACTGTCATATAACTGGACCTTATTTAATCTCCAGTAAGGAATTTAAATTCCCAGCTATAGATAAATTTACACGATTATACTATCAATCTATTCTTTGCTAACAGGTTTTCTATTTTGTTCAAATGGAGAAATAAATCAATATACATATATATGTGAATGTTTTTCTATTTACCAAATTCTAATGAATGTTTTATATTTTTCTACGACTAATATAGTACAGAGTTATTTTACTAATGTAGTGCATGAATGTCCTTAATATATTTATGCATTTGTAATCATTAATGTATCATTCTCAATTTCTCGTCAATAAAGAAGTCTCGTATGTATACTGTTCTTTCATGTTTCAATTCCTGTATATATATTTTTTAGTACATAATTTTAGGAACCATACTGTAATTTTATCCAATATCTATGTATAACTAATTTTTTTTAGATTTGTTTTAGTATACTATTGATTTCATAACATTAGAATAGTCTAACTAATCACATAAGTTTTCTATGAGGTACCTAACTTCACATCTAGACCCAACACTGGGTTATAGACATTCTGAGAGTTAGTCCTCTAAAGAGTATGTCTGTGCAACAATACAAAATTAACTATTTATTTTATAGTGAATTTTTTTAAATGTACAGACCACCAAAATATAATTATACCTAATATGAATTCCATTTCCTAGACACAGATTTAAACTCAAAATTACATATAAATACAGCTACTTTATCCTTTCCAATAGTTCAGTACAACATTAAAATATAATTCAAAATCAATTCAAATTAAATATGCATACCGCTTAGGTTATACTATATGCCTCACAAATTTAGCGCTCTTTCTCTACAGCTCACCCCTGAGGAGAGATCTTTTACTCCAGTGATAGACAAAATCCCTTTGTCTAGCTTGAATCATCTATTTAAGCTTACTTTCCCCAACCTTTTTCTCTTAACTCCATCCAGCTAATTTAGGATACTGTATTCCTGTTTGCCTAGCTTTCCCTTTATTTTTTCCACAAAGGTACTTTTAAAGCTAGCTTTTCTACTTTCCATCTGTATTCCACCTCATCCCAATAATATCGTCTTTACTGGGGTACTTTTTATATTTTTATCTCCAATATAATTTTAATATTTACTTTATTCCTTATAAGGATTTTTGGAAGTCTGGGAAAGTCTTACAACCTTATCCATCCTCGTGGATTTGGTTTCCAGATATCTAATCATAATCTAGTCATTGCACATAATTTTTATTTTATTTTATTAAATTTAAATAATAAAATAAATCCACGCAATTTTTTTCCATTGGGGATTACTGTAACCTTTTGGACTTGTTCAAATGTCTAATAAAATCATAGCAAACTGCGGATATTACAACAACATTAATTTACATGCCAAATGTAGTTCAACTATCAAAAACGTGAATTTTAAAAACAAAACATTATATCACAACATTACTTCACATGCCAAATGTAGTTAAACTATCAAAAACGTGAATTTTAAAAACAAAACATTATATCACAACATTACTTCACATGCCAAATGTAGTTAAACTATCCAATAAAAACCAAACATTATATCGTGCAATCACATTCCAAATGTAGTTCAACCATCCAAAACTAGATTTTTAAAAACAAAACATTATATCACAACATTACTTCACATGCCAAAAGTAGGTCCATCGTCCAAAACTTGAGTTTTAAAAACAAAACATTATATCACAAGATTACTAAACATGCCAAATCTAGTTCAACTATGCAATAAAAAGAAAACATTAAATATCACAATCACATGGCAAATGTAGTTCAACGATACAAAACTTTAGTTTTAAAAATAAAACAAATTATATCACAACATTACATTACATGCCAAATGTACTTCAACTGTCTAATAAAAAAAAACATTATAGCATGCCAAATTTAGTTAAACTATCCAATAAAAGAAAAAAATTATATCGTGCAATCACATGCCGAAAGTGGTTGAACCATCCAAAACTTGAGTTTTATAAACAAAAAAAATTACAACACAACATTACTTCATATGCAAAATTTAGTTCAACCATTCAAAGCTTGAGTTTTAAAAACAAAACATTATAGAACACAACATTACTTCACATGCCAAATGTTGCTCAACTATCGAATAAAAAGAAAACATTATATCACATTCAAATGTACCAAATGTAGTTCACATAAAATATGTCCAAAATTTGTATCTCACAAATATCAAGTATCAAGTATCAAGTATCAAGTTATATATGATTGCATATAGATAAGACTATATATAAAAAATTAAATTTAAGACTAAATGTATTGAAAATATAATGTTGTGCGTGCACATGCATCATCCATCAAATACAAATGGATGTAGTGCCTCTCCTAGCAAAGTCATGATCCTGGAGCTATCCTGCAAAGCATGGGGAACCTATACACAATGTGTACAAACATTAAAATTTAATGTTTTAAAATTGAACGAGAATATATATAAATTCGTGTAAAAAAAAATCATGCAATACCTCATGAGGTTCCCTCTCCATTTGTTTATCGTCTACTAAAACTTCCTACACTAGATCATCTTCGACAGTAAACTATATATATATATATATATTTGAAATGAAAATGCATATACAAACTTATTTTCAATAATATTAAAAAAATGGTTAGACAACTTGTTCAAATGGATGAAATGGTGTGGATGTTCCTATCTCCATCATACACTCCATCGCTAGAGTTAGTGGAGAAAAGAAATGTTCTCTAGGAACCTAAAATTCAAAAAAATTAAAATAACTCAATATCTAGATCTCAATTTATAAATTATAACATAAAAACATATATATTTAAGTGAAAAATTGAATACTTGTGCTGGTGGATTTGGTACATCTCCTAAGAGTGACTTAGAAAGAAAATCTCAACAAACCTAAACTTCAAAAAATTTAAAACAACTCAAGATATCGATATCTCATTTTTTAATCGAAAAATTTGAGCTGGAATATATAACTTAAAAACATATTTAAAACTGAAAAAAAAATTCATACTTGTGATGGTGGATTTAGCACATCTCCCTAGGAACAAGAAAGTACTACCATCCCAAAAACAGTGGACGGAATCAGAATCTGTTAAAACATTTTACTATATATATACATGTACATGTGTGCACAATTATTTATTTTAAAATATCTCATCATGCTTCCATATATATAATAATAGATAAAAAATAAGTGTACATCATCATGTACACTTAATAAACACTAACATTGGCCAACATATGTTGATGGTGAGAACCATCCTGATTGTGCGATTGTTGGTGAGACCCATCTTGATTATTTGAAGCGGAGGCTCTGACCCTGACATTAACATTTTCTTCATTTATCAAGCATGAAAAATGCAAATGGTGTTAACATATAATGACACATTTTTTTTATATCAATGTATACAAATAAATGTATGTACATATGTGTTTGTAACAAATTTTACATGTGTTAAAATAATCACCCTAACCATTAACGCATACCATTCCCATGCTCTCTTTCTCATAAAGAATTAGGTCCTACCAACCATTGTGACAATTCTTTGCATATGTTCTGAGATATTCAACACTCATGTTGTCAATCTCTTTATCTATATAATACACAAAATTAACATCTCCATTCTCAAGTGCTCTTTTTCGATTTAGACATACTTCAACTCCATCCAATCCACTGTGAACATTTTCAATCATGCCATCCCTTGCTTCTCGACTAATTTGAGAAGTGACATCCATCTCTGACCATAAAGTTTTTACATGAAGAGGTTGATTAACCAATGGTGGGTTAGGGCGAGGCAACTCAACATCATGCCTAATGACTCTATGGTTACACAATCGACCTTTCCTAGGACCAAAAAATTCAGAGGGAAGGTCATTATAATTGAGTTTCATTTGCAAAATGAATTTTGCATAAAATAATTTTGCAAAATAAGGCGGAACCTCGTCGTTCCATGGGAGTCTTCTATAGGCCACAAGGTGTCTATCATACAAATAACATGCTATATGAGGGTGCTTGAGATATTTCACCTTCAACATCTTTATTTTCAGCCCTTCTTTGAAATTAAACATAGACTTGGCCATTTCTATTGTAACTCTTTGTTTAAAAACCTCTCATGTATTGGGACCCATAATTGTTTCCTTTATTTTTCTCATCACTTCTACAAAAGTATTAGTGGTTGGTCCAACCTTTAGGTACACATCCACTAGTTTTCTTAAAGAGTAAGTAACTATTTCCAAGATTTTTTGACTCTTAGCAGGGAGAGTCAAACCATAATATCTCTCTTCAATTTTTCATGAATATGTTGACACATTTTTAAGGTGCATTGTTGCATGTTTGATTCCCAAGGTATATCAAAAATGCCAGACGGATAAGTCATGTTTTGTGTACAACCTTATTCTTGAATGATGTGTTCTATCCTACGTCTTTTTTGAGCAACATTTGGAGCATCATTTTTAGCCTTTGCATCAATATATAAATTTTGTATATTAAAAAAAACATGTAAACAAATTTTTACAAATTGAATGAAAATAATATTCAAATTGATAGCCACCTCGATATGGTTGGCTAGCATCTTGCCCACCCTGAGACTGTTGAGAACCAGAATGACCATCGATTGGTTGAGAACCAACATGAACATCCGTTGATTTTCCTCTGGGGGAATACGTTTCACCACCTTCATGTAATTCGCCAGCACCTATTGATGGCCCTCCAAGGGAATGTGTAACACCACCAACCTCACGAGACAAGAGGGATGCTTTATAAAAAATATGAATTTATAATCAATTCAAAAATACATTCATACATATAAATACATATACATATTCATTGATTAAATTGCGTGAACCATACCATTATTGTGTGAACGATGGCCATTATCCATTGATTGAGTAGACACTCTTGTCCTCATACCTCCTAAAAAATAAAAAAATGAAACTTATTAACAACTAATTTAACTCAGAAAATTAATAAAAATCAATTCCTTATGTACAGACATGTATGTATATGTATGGAGATTTAAGATTATATTTAAATACCATGAGCATCCCTCGATCCCTGATCCCCCTCTCTCATATATATATGAGATTATGTTGATCTTCGCCTTTCATCCTCCATGATATATATATGTGGATATACCTATACTGGACATTTACAATTATATTTTTAAATTACTATTTTAAATAAATTCAAAATAAATTTCAAAAAATTAATGTAATTATGTAAAATCCAAATTTCAAAGCACTAATTGATGTGTGAAACTTAATTTAAGAATTTTTTTTATAAAAATGTTAATTTCACCAAATTGCGCTTTACATGGTGGGAGCACCCTTGGTATATAATTTAAAACATGGTGGGATCATACTTGGTATATAATTGAAAAAAACACATGGTCAGTAAAAAATAAGCGTGAAACTGCATTTGAACAAATTTTTTTTGAAGTCCTCACATTTTAATTTTATAAGAATGTGATGTTCACCACTTGTTGCAAATGTGAAGTACACCAAGTTGCTCTTTACATGGTGGGAGCACACTTGTTATATAATTGAAAAAAATACATGGTCATTAAAAAAGACACATTTATAAGTAAAAAACATACACATATCTAAGATATGTTACAATGTCCATCAATAAATTTTGAAGGAGAGTGTCTCAACACTAATTCATCTTTGAGAGATGAATCTGTAATTTTTAAAAAACAATGTCTCAAAAATAATTCGTCTTTGAGAGATGAATCTTGCATTGGTAGTTCCTCAGATAATTCTAATTCATCTTTGATAGATGAATCCTAAATTGGCATTTCCACACGCAATATATCAACAGACATCTTATTAACATTTGTATAATGGCTTATACTAAAAAATGTAAATTGGCGAACAATATTGTTTTCTTTTCCATGCAGTTGTTTTAGCCTCTCCTTCTTAACTTGGTACATACCTTTCATCTGGTTTCACACAAGTTCAAAATTGGTGAAAACTACAATTCCATTTAATCCATACTCCCTAACTATTCCCAAGCTTTCTATCAATGCAATATAATATTCCTGGTTGTTTGTTGTTCTTCTTGGTATATTCATTTTCCTTTGGAGGACCTTGCTAGTCACAATATTGCAAAGAAAACATGTAATCACTAATTTCCCTGGACTGGGATAGAAAGAAAAATCTATGCATAATATCCATTTTTAAACCATATTTAGTGGGTTATTTTTGTCCTTGAAAAAAAAAATCAATAAAATATATTGAATTAACATTTATTGCAAATGCATGGGAGAAATGATAGGTGCGTGAGGTAAATGAAATGTGCATGGTTTATCTTAAATATTGACTTAAAGTTTATGGTATAATTCACATCTAGAAATGAGATGTGTTAAATATTGCATTACCTAGAGTTTAAGGGATATTTATGACACATGTATATGGTTCGTGCATGGTTTTCCTTAAAGTTTTCCTTAAAGCTTATGGCAGAAATAACATATATAAATGACATGCCTTAAGAAAGGATGAGATCCAGAGGCTACCTAGCCCTTTACAGACTCCTTTAGAACTTGTGGAAGTTAAGACTCAACAAACAAACTAAAATCCTATGGAAGTTCAACCACTTTAGGTTCATTTTTTAGGCCTTCAAGTTTTCCTTGAATTAATGGGGGAAAACCTTGAGTCTAGGGGATCCTATCCTATGGAAGTTCAACTACTTTAGGTTTATTTTTTAGGCCTTAAATTTTTCCTTGAATTAATGGGAGAAAGACTTGTGTTTGTGGAATCCTATCTTATGGAAGTTCAACTACTTTAGGTTCACTTTTCAGGCCTTTAAGTTTTCCTTGAACTAATGGGAGAAAGCCTTGAGAAATGACACATGCTTTAAAGCTAATCAGAGAAAAAATTGAGAAATGACATATGCTTTAAAATTTTCCTAAGAGCTTATGGGAGGAATGACACATGTATGGGAGACATGACACATGTACATAGTTTGCGTTAAAGAGGTAGCGGTTTATGGATATTAAAATGAAGAACTTATATTTAGATATATTCTACAGATTGAATGTAGGGGAATTTACCAGACATGTCACCTTTCAGAGATTATGAGATCCATAGGCTACCTGGCCCTTTACAGACTCCGCCTATAGAACTTGTAGAATTTAACACTCAACATACATACTAAAATCATATGGAAGTTCAATCAAAATCAAATCCTATGGAAGTTCAAACACTTTAGGTTCATTTTTTAGGCTTGTTGAAGCGCCTAAAATCCTAGCTTCAAACATTGGGGAAACCACTCGATCCAGACCTTAGTACAACTCATTTTCCGTTTGGGATAATGGCTTCGACTGGATAATATGGGACCAGTTTCCCAATAATATATGGGTTGATGATTGGTTGTTTATATAATGGGTAATGGAAATAATAATCAATATAATCTATAAATTTAAATAAATACAAATAATTCTAGTTAAACCCGGGTATCATATAATAAATGTGATTCTGGATTTGTTCCGATTAAATGAATAATCATATAGATGGCTTATTCATCCAAAAGAAATATGTATACACATATAATAATTACTTTTTAAAAAATCAAACAAAGTAATGATGATAACATATTGCATTCATATACTTATATTTCTTACATATATTTTGAACTATGACAATTCTAAATTTTCAGAGATGATATAATAAAGAATTGTTTCAGAGCCATACATATGTAAACAATAGCAATTTTTAAAATGACTGTTTTATTACATAAAGAAAATTGAACAACATAATTATGATAAAAATAACACATAAATGTGTAACCTCTTGATGCAAATAACACTCTGATCTCGCTTTCTTACAAAGAATAGCTTTCAATAGGAACAAAAATCTATATTCTTGAAAACAATTTCCTCATAAAATTGTAGAATTGTGATCCACCATTAATAAAAGTAATGTATTCAGAAGTACAAAGATGTAACTTCTGAAGTAAAAAATTAATACAAATTGAGGACCCCTTTCTAAATACATGAAAGGGGTTTAAATAATAATAAGCTTAAAACAATCTATCTGAAATATCTCTAAAAAATGTAAAAACGGAGATCCGATTTCATAAAAATACAATTACAATCTCCAAGAAAACAGGTTCATTGTATTTCTTTCCTGTCTGGTGTGCGCAGCTGGCAGATTGATAGCATATCTTTCACTTCAGAAGGATGACTCAATCAGGAATGTAGCTAGCTATTATATGTGGCATCCGAAAGCTCTGGGATGATATAACTAATGGCATTAGAGAGGCATTTTGTAGTCATCTGCTGGCTCTGTGGCTTAACCAAATAGGACCATAATGTGTCCCATGTGATTCCTTGTTTTGCGCTGATCTGTTGGTCCTTATTGGCTAAGTCCTAATTCCATTGTTTCTCTATTTCTTTGACCTTTGGTAGCTTCCCTGGGATACAATTGGAAATCAGGTTGGCTGCATACAAACTGTCATTCATTAATTGCACTAAATTGTTCATTACAACTTTTCCTCTGTAGGTTGCCCATTTTTGCTTGATGAAATGTGTTTCCCATTCTACAAATAAAATTTCCTTGTGTGATTCCTGAATATTGCGAAGATTTGTAGCTATGCCTTGGTTTGTGTCTTGCCATATGAGGAATCCCAAAATTTTCTCATCAGCATCTTCAAATTCTAACCTCATATTTACTACCTTTTCTATAAGTGATGTCATTATTTCACATAGAGGGTCAGTCGGTGATATTTTATGACACAAAATATCAACTTGTTGTGAAAAATTTTTACTTAAATCAAGAGCCTCTATTTTAAATTGAGCCAGTTCAGGATAATCCTTAAATATTTGTATTTGTGCTTGTAACAAAGCACTTTGTTCTTCTTTGGCCATCTTCTCATGTTCAAGCATCACCTGTAATTTATTTAACTCTTGAGAAAAGTGTTGTTCTTTATGTATAGCTTGTTGTTCAAGCTTTTGATTTTCAATATTTCATTGCTTTTTAAGTTGCTCAGTCTTTTGAATTTCTTCAACGAGCTATTGGTCTAGCTGTGCTGTTTTTTGTTGATCCGATATTACCTTTTATTCCAACAATGCTATCTTTTGATATTTGTTCTTCATCAATTAACTGACCTTAGAGTCTTTTTCCATTGTAGTTGTTTTATAAGCCCCCTCATATTGAGATAATTTAGTTAAATCCTCGGAGGGATTAACTTCAGAGTCCTTCCAGAAAAAAATCATTAATTCAACTTGGGGAGATGAAAATGGCCCTTGATCAATTTTCCTTTTCTTCCTTTGTTTTCTAACTATAGCCCTATTCTTTCGACTGTAGAAGACATCCAGGGGTGGTATATCTTCAATATTTAATACAATTTCTTTAGAAGGATTATCTGTGATAATATCAAAATCTCGGGTATTAGTATTGCCAAGTGTTCCTTCAACTGTAACATTATTCATCATGAGTTGTTGTGTTGCGGGAAATTGCATTATAGACACATTTTGAGAATCGTTCTAGCCCTTGATCTACCGATCAAACTGTTCCCATTATTTTAATAAATTTTAATGATCATGTTTATCCATTTCAGAGGAATCACCATCTTTTTTGCCTGACCCTTGACATGTTTCAGTGTTCTTTTCTTCTCTGTATTCTTCCTATTGCAGTAGAGTAGTTCTCAACTGATCAAGAGGTACTATGAGTAGTCTCTTGTTTCTGAACTGTAAGAACTCTTCCATGCTACTTGCTCCAAACTTTAAATTTTCTAAATTTTTAACCCGTGAAAATCCTTCGGTTGAGGAAAATAGATCATCAAAATCAAAATCTTCATGTTCAAATTTGGCAACCTGTACCATGGATGTAAAGTTAAAGGAAATTTTTTTGGATCATATTGTCTTTTGGGGATGGTTTCCAATATGAGGTCTTTTATTTTTTGGGCTTCTTTCTCTGCATGTTTAAAATCATGTAGAGAAAAAGGTCCACATCGGAAGGAAAATGTAGGCCACATCACCTCCTTAGAATTTTTTAGGCTTCTAGACATCCCTTTCCCCGCTATTTGATAAGTTATTTCTCAGGCCAATCATTTATCAGCTATGTATAAGGGCAGAACATGAAGATCAGTGATACTTCCGAATATTCAGATATAGGTGAATTTTTCTTCTCCAAACCAACTTCCGATTGAGGTTAGGTCAATGCTGTCCTCATTGGATAACCTTGGAGTGGGTTTATGGAATATAAATTGATGAACTGGAAAGATGAATCCATGAAGAATTCTGTATATGTGGTCTTTATAATACGACTTCCACAGATATTTTTGATAAATGTGGATAGGAATTGGGCTTTGAGGAGTCCATTTCCAGCCTAAGATAGGGAATTTGGAGTTGAAATGTATTGTGTCAATCATATAGGCAATCATATAAAATGGGGGTATTATCCGAGTTTTTACAAACCTATTTTTCCTATAATCAAGGATTTTTCTTGCCATTTTGTCAGATAAAATGGTTGCCCAATCCATAATGTAGGAATTAGCAACAACTTCAATTAAGGGTACCATCTCAATAGAAATTTTTTTAGAGTTGACAGTTCCAAATAATCTACACATCATAGTTGCAACATAGCATTAAGGAGACGCCAAGGATTCTATAGATTACATACCCAAATATTCGTGCTTATGCTTTTCAGGAAAATGCCTCCAATACCTAATGGGATCTGACTCCACTTCATTTTCTTTGGCGAAGTCTTCCAAAAATGCTTTATTGTAGATTTGCTGAGGGTCTGGTAAGTGATACATCTTCTTGATGTCTTCTTCTTTGAAAGACCTGAACATCCTTCCATCTGATGTAAAGAATGCTCTGTGTGTTATATTGATGCTTTCTATAACCCATCTTACTAAGTCATTATATGGGAGAACATTTGCGTGAGCTGCTACTTTATGAAGATAGGAGCTTGCCAATTCCTTAAGAGTGCTTTTTGATTTTTTATCTGAATCTACCTCCGACTCGTCTTCTGATATTATAGTTGGATCTTCTGCTTCTAGTAGATTATAGACTCCTTCCCATGAAGTTTTTTCAGGACCCAGACAGGTTCTATGAGTTACTAACACGAATTTAGCTAGTTTCTCTTTTTGAATGATGGGGAACTTCTCTCTCTTGGATTTCTTAGACATTTTCATGGCTTCTAGGTTTTTCTCAGGTCTGCATAATGGAACAGATTAGAAGAATGACAGAAAAATTCTTTTTAAGAAATAATACCAAACAGAGAGGATCTAATGGAATTTAATGACAATAAAGATGATGGATTAAAGAAATATTATTCCATTGAATATGAAATCCATGACAGACTTCAATCATGATCATCTATTAATTATTTCCTCATATAATATCAAATTTTAATTCCATTGTAAGTTGTCTCGTCACACATTCATAACGGTCCTTTTAAAGCATTTATACCATAAATTTTTAATATTTTCTGCTCAATGATAGTCGTATATCGAAGATCGAAAGTTTCAAATATCAGGTTTAAGTATTACCATTTTACACTTGCGATTTGCGATTATTGCTAAGCTGGCATGGATGGCTTTTTTTTTTTTAAATCATATCAAATTATTGACATTTCTTTATTAAAAGGATCTATTTTATGTTTTCATTGAGGAGCACTTTTATCAAATAATGATATCACATCACAAATTTTTAGCAGAGTGTCTTTGGATATGAATTATGAGTTTTTAGTGATGAGTGATTTGGGATTTAACTTATCGCATCAGAAAAAGGGTGCATGAAGATATGATATTCACCAATTCGCGATTGCGATCAGGCTTATCGCATCGGAAATTTTCAAAATGGACTCGTAATTAATTGTTGTATGACTTTACTGATTCACAATTACGATCGGGCTCATCGCATCAATAATTTTCAAATTGGAAGGGTTGAACTCATGTTCATGCAATATGCGCTTTTGCGATTGCTTAATCGCATCGGGGTTGAATGATAAAACATTTGATTCTATAATTTGAATATGCGAAATGCGATAAAGGGCTTTATGTGTTTTCTTTATTTTTCATTAAATAAATCCTTTTTCGTTGGAGTTTGATTCTATTTTATGATCTCATCGGTTTTCTTTAAATCATTTTATTTATTCTATAACTATTTATAAGAAAAGGGGACCCATTTATTATTACAAATTAATATAAAAATTTGAAATGGGGAGGGTTGTTTTTAGAGCACAACAATTGGCGATTCACTGGGAGAAACAATTACCTCTGAAAAAATAAAGTGATAAGTAAGTCTTTTGTAAGTAGAAATTTTTTAGGACAAAGAAAACTATCTCAGAAAAATTAAATAAAATCTAACTCTGAATAAAATGGGAATCACTTGCAATTTCTTTTTAATCCCTTTAAAAATAAAAACATTTTTAGTTTCATCAAGATTTGATTGGTTGATAAAGATAAAGTACGGGCCTTCTCCAATTTAGCTTTGAAATTTACTCTTTTGTCACAGGTAGTGCCTCTGCTGCCAGCAAACATCTATAGTCTCGACAGGGTTACCTTTTAACCATTAATCATCCATTATCCGATCCATATAAGAGTATAAATTTTTTGAAAGATAAATCCATAAAGACATGTTTTTATATCTTTTTTTTTTTATTCTTTTATCTTTTCAAAATAAAAGCCATTGTCCTAGTTTGGGAGCCATCTGATAACAATGCCATTCACCAGTTGTAACTAAACTGAACAAGTTGGCTCGTGATGAGACCCCTTGTCTTATGATTATAAGCCATTACCCTGTTTTGATATGCAGTAGTGGTAATGTCAGTTTGACTACTTTCCTATGATCATGGTAAGCAGGCTCATGATGATACCTCTTATCTTTTATATCAGATATATTTTTTATAATTACACTCTAAAAAATCGTAAACTTAGTGGATAGGGTGAATGATTCTCTCCTTAAGAGTCAATGGATTACCTTTTAGAGTTTTAAGTGCCAAAATTTTAAAAAAGTATTTAATCTTTATAAATAACCTCTCTCTACTTTATAAATTTAGAATGATTTACAATATTTTCAAGGTTTCAGAGGACTTTACAAACTTTTAAAAAAGTTCCTAGAGTTTCATATTTTATTTAAATTTCTGAAACTGTAATCATTTCCTTTAAAATTCCTATGTACATAAACAAGTATTCACAATATTTTCTCAAAGATATTTTCAATAGTAAAATTTCAATGGAAGACTATTAACCATGTTATTTGTAAAACAAACAAACTTGCATAATGAATATATACAGGTAAGAAGGGGTTACCTCCTTAGGAAAAGAATTTTTTCAAAATAAGCCCATTCATAGGAAGAGACTCTCTCTTTCCTGTTAGATCTTGAAATATGAATGTTGATGAGCATATCTTTTCAATGATTTGAAATGGTCGAAGCCACATATTTTGAAATTTGGTATGTTTACCTTTATCTTCATGTGCCTTGTCCCATTTCAAAACAAGTTCACCGATTTGTAATGTTTTAGATCCAGTAAAACTTGCATCTAAAGAATATTTTATAAATTGTTGATGTTTAGCATGAGTGACTTTAGCTTTTTCCCTTTCTTCATCTAATTGGAGGATTTTATCAAATCTTAGTTGGATAGAAGATGAAGGATTTTCTTCAATAAATTGTACTAGGGCTAGAGATGGCACTGCTAGGTTTGAAGGTATTATAACTTCTTTCCAATATAAAATATTAAAAGGTGAAGTACCTATTGAAGACTTTTGAGTTATATGATCAGCCCATAGTGCAAAAATCAAAGACTTATGCCAATTCTTTTTATTTTGATCAAAAATTATTTTGATAATTTTAATGAGATTTTTATTAGTTGATTCAGCCAAACCATTACCTCGAGGATAATAATTTGTGGAATATTTTAACTCAAAACCTCTTTTGAGAGAAAATTCCATTACAATATTTCCAGAAAAATAAGATGCATTATCAAAAATAAGGGCATTACATACACCAAACCTGGTAATGTTGAATTTATCAATGAATTCAATGATTGCATCAGAATTGACTACCTTTAAAGGAATTGCTTCTACCCACTTTGTGAAATAATATGTGGCTGTAAGGATGTATCTGTGTTTCTTTGAAGAATGTGGAAAAATTTCTCCAATAATATCAAGTCCCCATTGTTCGAATGGTTTCTCAATGTTTACTGGTTGTGAAGGAAAGGCTGGTTTCCGTTGTCTTCCACTAGCAGTTTGGCAAGTCTTACATTTCCTCAAATAGTCATGGGCATATTTAACCAAAGTAGCCCAATAATATCCAGCATGAATTATCTTGTGAGCTATAGTGTCTCCTCCAAAATTTCCACCTGCTCGTCCATCATGTAATTCCTGCAAAACCTTATGTGCTTCAGTTTTTTCTAGACATCTTAGAAAAATGGAATCATAATTTCTTCTGAATAACACATCATCAATGATCTCAAAGTTTTTTTCTTTTAATATTAAAGCATTCTTTCTTTTATAACTGAGATTAGGATAAGCCTACCCATTTTTTAAGTAAAAGATCAGATCAGCATATTGGGATTCAGAATTTAGGACACTTATCTCATTTACTTGAAAAGTATTATCTTGATCTTGATGTTCTGGAATATTGGAATCTCCTGCTAATAATCTACAAAAACCTTGTCCTCTAACAATTTCAGCTGGTTTAATTTCAACATCATATTCTTGTAAGGTTTTTATCCAATTGGCCCTTTTTCCTCCTACTATTCTTTGTACTAGCAATTGTCTCACCGCAGAAAATGGGACACAATGACTTTTGTATGTGTTTTTAGGAGAAATGGTCAGTGTTTGATATGTTTAAACACAACAAAAAAATCTACTTCGAATAATTCAGTCTAGCTCCTTGCAGATTTGAACTAAAGAAGGAGATAGGTGCTTCAATCATTGATCATTGAGTTGTTAAATGGAAGCATAAGATGTTTAAGTGGCTAGAGTATATAAAATAAAATGATTAGAAAAGTTAGGAGCATTCAATGCCGGAGAATTAATAATTTCCTTGTTTGATTGAATCAAATGGTTCTTTTTCTTTTATGTCCCCATTTGAAAACTAGATTCTTCTTAATAATAGTTTGTAAAGGTAAGACTATATGAGAAAAATCGTGAACAAATCTTTACAAAATTTATCTCCATTTCTAATAATGAGTGTATGGATTTCTTATTATGTGGCAAAGGGATACGTAAATCTCTTTATTCGATAGGGTCAACATATGCCATCTTTAGACACAATAAATCCTAAGTTTCTTCATTAAGAGAAAATAATGATTTTTTTTTTATATTTAAAGTAATACCATATCTTCTACATCGCTCAAAAAATTGTTTTATATCATGTATATAGTTAGCTCTTTAAAAGATAGTTAAACAGTCTAGATAGACAACAACTAACCTATTAATGAAACCTTTCAAAGCCATATCCATGGCTCTTTGGAAGGTAGCTCCAACATTTATCAAAACAAAAGGCATTTTTGGTAGGCATATGTTCCTCATTTGGTTCTGAATGTACTTTTCATTCTATCATCTGGATGCACTAATATCTGATTATATCCCGAAAAACCATCAATAAAAAGACATTAATTCAGAGCCAGCTACTGCTTGAAGTATCTGCTCCATTGTAGGTAGTGGGAAATTATCCTTTTGACATGCCTTATTGAGATTTCTAAAATCTATACAAATCCTAATGTCTGCATTCTTCTTCCTAACAGGTACTAAATTTTAAACCCAATTCGAATGTCTAACAGGGAAAATAATTTCAGCTTTCAAGAGTTTATTCAACTCTGTTTTAATTTGAGTTTCCAAGTGAAGACGAATTTTCCTTAACTTTTGTTGCACTGGTTTCTCATCAGAGATCATCAGAATTGTACGCTAAATGATAGAAGTATCATAAGTTCTTAAATCTTCATAATTCCAAGCGATTTTTTTTTTGTATTTGTTTAGGAGTTTGATAAAATAAAATCTTTTTTCTGGTGTTAGCCCGAGACCTAGATTGACATTTTGTGGTTTAAATTCAGTACCAAGATTTATTAACTCAAAATTTAAAGTAGAACCTTTAAGTTTGGCATTAGTAGCCTTTTCGAATCTATCTTTGATATCATAAAGACCTTCAAGCTTAACCAAAGATTTCGGAATGGAATTTATATTTTTATTTTATTTTATTTGAAGATCATGATCACTTTCATCAATTTCTGATCATTATAAGATTTCTCTGAAGTTAAGAAGTTTAGGATATCTTCATCATGAATAAACACTCGTAAATTGGTGACATTGTCAGGGACATATGGTCAAAATATCAATTCAATTGAAAACTTATCTAGACTATAATCCTCCGCTGGAAGGAGCTTAGAAGCAACATTAGCTGATAAATCAGCTGCTGGATTCTGGGATCTAGGAATAGGGGAAATATTGAATGCTAAAAAGTGAGTTGTAAGACCTTGAACGAGGGTTTGGTAATGTTTAAGATGACTTCAAAGACAATGAATAGTATTCCTAATTTACTTGATGATAATTTCATAATCACCATATACCTTCAGATATTTAACAGTCAAGCCTATTGCTTTGTAAATTCCTTGAATCAAAGCTTCATATTCTACATTGTTATTTGTACACTAAAATTCTAGTCTGTATGACAACATATTTTTTTCGCCTTTTGGAATAACTAAAATACATCTTGCTCCTACACTATCATTGGAATTTGATCCATGAAATTATAAAGACAAAAATAAAGATTTATATATAAATTTATTTACAAATTGATCGACAATATTAACACATTTTAAGGTATTGGTTTGAGAGAAATTTTCATCTTGTGAAGTGAAGCTATTTATAGGGAAAAGTGATTATTGGGTGCTAAAATTTTTGAGGAATGATTCAGCTTAGTAATTTTCGAGAATGTTATTATTGAAAGCTACATATTGTTTCTCTTGTTCAAACTCTGTTACTGTATGATTCATGTTTTTCTCCCGATTAGTATTAATTTGATTTGGTTTCCCTTCATAGGGAAGCCACATGTGACACCAATCAGTATAAATGTAACCATAGAGTTTTTCAGAACAATCCCTGCTTAAAATTAAACCATAAAAATCAAGGATATCAACAATCAATATATCAATTCTCTGAACTATTCTAGGATCGGTTGATAGCCTAATAGTGACTGAATTAATCTCTCCTAACACTTGCACTTTAGTTCGATCTAATTAGACAATATGAATTGTATATTTCTGGGGTTCAATGTTTAATTTAGAGCACACTGAGGTCGGAATTATGTTTGATGATGCCCCTGAATCTATGAAGCAGTTATGTAAATTCCTATTACAAATCTCATAATTTCAGAGAAAAGGATGTGTCTGTGAATTAGATCTATGTCCAATCAAAACAGTATCGGTATCATCTACTTTATCGGGTGGTGGCTTACCTGAACCTTTGGCTGCTTTGGACATTACACCATTTGGGAGAGGAGAAGAAGGTACTACATTTAATTCTTTTAACAATAGCTTCTGTTGATGTTTGAGCTTGTTGAGTTCATGTAAAGAAGTATTTTCTCTAGTCTTCTTCATATCTTCTATAATGTTATAATCCATAGAATTAGACACTACTAGCATTTTAGATGTTGATGGAGGATTAGAAGATGATGGTTGATTTTGGGCAGGCAAGGGAGAAGCTTTCTTCACAGAAGATTTATCTTTAGTAGTAGGAGTTGCATTTTTCTTCATGGGGGATGTTTGAATAGGTTCAGCTACATTCTTACTTCTACTACTCACTAGGAGAGCTTCCTGTTCATTCTCATTATCTGAGTTAGGAAAAATAAAATCCCACATCCCATGGAATTCAACTAATTCTTCTTCTTTGTTTTCTTCTGATGATATAAGTGTATCTTCCTCTTATTCTTCCTCTAAATCTGACTGTACATTACATATTGCATTAGGTGGTTTAGGTTCATTTGGCTGATTTCTTTTAAAGTTCCTAAACGGCATTTTAGTGGAAGTTTCAGCTACTTGTTTTTAAATTTCCACCATTTCATTGGACATAGTTTTCAAAAAATTTTGTAATCCTTCCATATCATATGGATCTTTAGGTGCTTTATTCTTCGAGTCATCTTTGAAACAAACTTTTTTCGATTTTCTCTCTTCACTAGCATTCTTTTTGTCTAAAGTAATGATATGTTTTTCTACTGCGATTTCTTCCTTCATGTTTTCGGCTAGTGTAGGTTTAGCAGCTCTATCTACAAATATGGCTATATTTGAAGGTAAAGCGGATATATACCATTCACTTCGGACTTCCTCACTAGGTTTTGATGTTTCAGGAATTTTATTCAACAACTTGTTAAATCAGGAGTTGAAGTCTTTGATGGGTTCTTTAGATTCTGATTTCAAATTGGAGAGATCATTAATCAAAGTTGCTATTGACCTATCATCTCCAAAATTGGTTAGGAATTTTTCTTAAAAAATATCCCAGCTAGTAATGGATCCCAATGGTAATGAAAAATACGAAGATCCAACTGCTCCTTACAAAGTATATGGAAATAATCTTACTACAACATCTTCTTTTGATACCCCATTTAAGTTTAAGGACAACATGAATTTGTTAATGTGTTCTTCAGCTAATATGCCAGTATCAGGACTAAACTTTGGTAACCATTTCTCAGGATGAGCTGGTAATGCGCTTAGAGGTGCAAGCATTGTAATAGCTCCTAGATTGGTCCATGGTATTTGTGCCATTGTTATACTAACAGTAGAATAAGGTGAAGGAATAGTTGAAAATGATTGAGTAGATGTTGTTGAAACAAGTATACCCTTCTGGATTGTGACTTGAAGTTGGGAAGTAGATGGAAATGATGTGGATGATAATGATGAAAAAGTCTCACTATCTGACTCTAAAGGTGTTTTTATAGCTCTTTTTCGACTTGGTAGAGGGAGTTCAGTTGGTAAAATACCAAGCTTTTCACTCTGTAGTCTAGTAAGAGGCTGGGAAGGAATGTATTGTGAAGTCCTATTGCCTTGGGATAACTCAGATTCTTCTTGCGATAATTAAAACCCTTCAAGCTTATGAATTAGAGATTGTACCTCAGGATGATCAAAATATGACTCTTCTAATATGTCTAGGGTTTTGGCAGTGGGTGTAGTAATTTTCTTTTCAACTTCTTCCCTATAAATTTGAGACGAAGGAGAAGTTGAAGAAGGTGATGAGGGTGAATTTCTCTTGGAATGGCCTGTGGATTTAGATTTACTTGCCATTCAAAAATTAGTGCCCTCCTTCTGGCGCCAAAAATTTTGAAGCCCCTAAAATCCTAGCTTCAAACATTGGGGAAACCACCCAGTCTGAACCTTAGTACAGTTCCTTTTTCATTTGGGATAGTGGCTCTGACTGGATAATATGGGACAAGTTTCCCAATAATATATGGGTTGATGATTGGTTATTTATATAATGGGTAATGGAAATAATAATAAATATAATCTATAACTTTAAATAAATACAAATAATTTTAGTTAAACCCGGGTATCATATAATAAATGTGATTCTGGATTTGTTCCGATTAAATGAATAATCATATAGATGGCTTATTCATCTAAAATAAAGATGTATACACATATAATAGTTACTTTGTTTAAAACATTAAACAAATTAATGATTATGACATATCACATTCATATAATTGTATTTCTCACATATATTTTTAACTATGACAATTCTAAATTTTCAGAAATGATATAATAAAGAATTGTTTCACATGCATACATATGCAAACAATAGAAATTTTCAAAAGGAATGTTTTATTACATAGAGAAAATTGAAAAACATAATGATGATAAAAATACCACATACGTGTGTAACCTCTTGATGCAAGTAACACTCCGATCCCACTTTCTTCCTTAGAACAACTTTCAGAAGGAAAAAAAATGCATATTCTTGAAAACAATTTCCTCATAAAATTGTAGAATTGTCATCCACCATTAATAAAAATAATGTATTCAGAAGTACAGAAATGCAACTTCTCAAGTCAGAAATTAATACAAATTGAGGACCCCTTTCTAAATACATGAAAGAAGTTTAAATATCTTCAGGAGATTGTAATCATTTTTTATGAAAATATGTGCATATCAAGGCATATCTTTCACTTCGTGATATGATTCAACTAATGTTTTCTAGATGGTATATGTGGCATCGAAAAGCCTGGGATGATATAAATGATGGCATTAGAGGGAAATATTTAATAATCACGTTGTGTGGCTTGTTGTTATAGGACCATAATGCATCCCATGTGATTCCTTGTATTGAGTTGATCTGTTGGTCCTTATTGGCTAAGTCATGCTTCCATTGTTTATCTATTTCTTTGACCTTTGGTAGCTTCCCTGGTATACAATCGGAAATCAGGTTGGTTGCATACAAATTGTCATTGATTAATTACACTAAACTATTCATTATAGCTCTTGCCCTGGAGGTTGCCTGTTCTTCGTTGATAAACTGCATTTCCCATTCTGCAAATAAAATTTCCTTGTGTGATTCCCTAATCTTGGGAAGATTTGCAACTATGCCCTGCTCTGTGTCTTGCCATGTGAGGAATCCCAAAATTTTCTCATCGGCATCTTCAAATTCTAACCTCGTATTTACTACCTTTTCTATAAGTGATGTCTCTATTTCACACAGAGGTTCAGCCACTGATATTTTATGACATAAAATATCAATTTGTTGTGACATCATTTTACTTAGTTCGAGAGCCTCTATTTTAAATTAATCCAGTTCAGGATAATCCTTAAATCTTTGCATTTTTTCTTGTAACAAATCACTCTGTTCCTCTTTGGCCATCTTCTCCTATTGAACCATCACTTGTAATTTATTTAGCTCTTGAGACAACTGTTGTTCCTTATGTTTATCTTGCTAGTGAAGGTTTTGTTTTTCAATATTCAGTTGCTTTTTAAGCTGCTCAATCTTTTGACTTTCTTCAATGAGATTCTATTCTAGTTGTGTTATTTTTTTTTGATCCGTTGTTACCTTTTCTTCCAAAAGCGCTATCTTTTGATCTTTTTCCATTATCAACTAACTAACTTCAAAGGCTTTGTCCATTGTAGCTGTTGTATAAGCCCTCGCATATTGAAATAATTTAGTTAAATCCTCTGAGGGATTAACTTCAGAGTCCTTCCAGACAACATTCATTAATTAAACTTGGGGAGATTAAAATGGACCTTGATCGATTTTCCTTTTCTTCCTTTGTTTTCTAACTATAGCCCTATGCTTTGGACTGTAGAAGACATCTAGGGACAGTATATCTTCAATATTTAATAAAATTTCTTCAGAAGGATTTTATAGGATATTCTCAACATCTCGGGTATTAGTATTGCCGAGTGTTTCTTCAACTGTAACACTAGTCATCATGAGTTGTTGTGTTCTAGGCGGTTGCAT
The DNA here is from genome assembly GCA_034641835.2 of Pinus albicaulis. Lineage (NCBI taxonomy): Eukaryota > Viridiplantae > Streptophyta > Pinopsida > Pinales > Pinaceae > Pinus > Pinus albicaulis. The sequence goes on along the minus strand of CM076579.1, from coordinate 512,188,786 downwards.
TATAGACACATTCTGAGAATTGTTCTGGCCCTTGATCTATCGATCAAACTGTTCCCATTCTTTTAATAAATTTGAATGATCTTGTATATCCATTTTAGAGGAATCACCATCTTTTTTACCTGCCTTTTCTTGTTCAGCTTGAATATCATCCTTATTGCCTATATTTTCCTTTTCCTGCTCTATTTTAGTGTTATTTTCTTTTCTGTATTCTTCCTATTATAGTAGATTAGTTCTCAACTAATCAAGAGGTACTGTGAGTAGTCTCTTGTTTCTGAACTGTAAGAACTCTTCCATGCCACTTTCTCCAAACTTTAAATTTTCTAAATGTCTAACTTGTGAAAATCCTTCAGCTGAGGCAAATATATCATCAAAATCAGCATCTTCATGTTCAAATTTGGTAACCTGTACCATGGATGTAAATTTAAAGGAAATTTTTTCTGGATCATACTGTCTTTTGGGGATGGTTGCCAATCTGAGGTATTTTATTTTTTGGGCTTCTTTCTCTGCATGTTTAAAATCATGTAGAGAAAAAGATCTACATCGGAGGGGAAATGTAGGCCACATCATTTTTTTAGAATTTTTTAGGATTCTAGACATCCCTTTCAACGTTATTTGATAAGCTATTTCTCGGGCTAATAAATTATCGGGTATGTATAAGGGTAGAACATGAGGATCATTGATACTTCTAAATATTTGGATATAGGTGAATTTTTCTTCTCCAAACTAGCTTCTGATTGAGGTTAGGTCAATGTTGGCCTCATCAGATAACCTTGGAGCAGGTTTATTGAATATAAATTGATGAACTGGCAAGATGAATCCATGAAAAATTCTGTATATGTGGTATTTATAATAGGACTTCCACAAATATTTGCCATAAATGTGGATAGGAATTGGGCTTTGAGGAGTCCATTTCTAGCCGAAGATAGGGAATTCAGAGTTGAAACATATATTGTCAATGATATAAGCACTCATATAAAATCAGGGTATTATCTGAGTAGTTACAAAGTTATTTTTCCTATAATTGAGGATTTTTCTTGCCATTTTGTTAGATAAAATGGTTTCCAAATCCATAATGTAGGAATCAGTAGCAACTTCAATTAAGGGTACGGTCTCAATAGAAAAAATTCTAGAGTTGACAGTTCTAAATAATCTACACATCATAGCTGCAACATAGAAATAAGGAGACGCCAAGGATTCTACGGAGTACATACCCTAAGATTCCTGCTTATTTTTTTTAGGAAAATTCCTCAAAGCTATAATGGGATTTGACTCCACTTCATTTTATTCGGCGAAGTCTTCCAAAAATGCTTTATTGTAGATTTGCTGGGGGTCTGGTAAGTGATACATCTTCTTGATGTCTTCTACTTTGAAAGACTCGAACATCCTTCCATATGATGTAAATAATTCTCTGTATGTTATATTTTTTCTTTCTATAACCCATATTACTAAGTCATTATATGGGAAAACATTTGCGCAAGCTGCTACTTTATGAAGATAGGAGCTTGCCAATTCCTTAAGAGTGCTTTCTGATTTTTTATCTGAATCTGCCTCCGGCTCTTCTTCTGATATTATATTTGGATCTTCTGGTTCTAGTATATTATAAAATCCTTCCCATGAATTTTTTCCAAGACCCAAACAGGTTGTATCAGTTACTAACACCAATTTAGCTGGTCGCTCTTTTGGAATGACGGGGAACTTTGCTCTCTTGGATTTCTTAGACATTTTGATGACTCGTAGGTTTTTCTCAAGTCTGCACAATGGAACAGATTAGCAAAATGATGGAAAAATTATTTTTAAGAATTAATACCAAATAGAGAGGAGCTAATGACATTTAATCACAATAAAAATGATGGATTAAAGAAATATTATTCCATTGAATATGAAATCCACGATGGACTTAAACCATGATTATCTATTAATGATTTCCTCGTATAATGTGAGATTTTAATGCCATTGTAAGTTGTCTCGTCGCACATTCATAACGGTCCTTTTAAATCATTTATACCATAACATTGTAAGATTTTCCGATCAATGATAATCGTATATTGGAGATTGGAAGTTTCAAATATTAGGTTTAAGTATTACCATTTTAAACTTGCGATTATTGCTAAGCTGGCATGGATGGCATGATGCCTTTTTAAATCATATCAAATTATTGACATTTCTTTATACAAATGATCTATTTTATGGTTTCATTGAGGAGTGGTTTTATGAAATAATGATATCGCATCGCAGATTTTTAGTGGAGTGTCTTTGGATATGATTTATGCATTTTTAGCGATGAACGATTTATGATTTAACTTATCGCATCAGAAAAAGAGTGCATGAAGATATGACATAATTTCACCAATTCCCGATTGCGATCTGGCTTATCACATTGGAGCTTTTCAAAATGGATTCATAATTAATTGTTATATGACTTTACCGATTTGCGATTGTGATAGGGCTCACCGCATTAGTACTTTTCAAAGTGGAAGGCTTGAACTCATGTTCATGCGATATGCACTCTTGCGATTTCTTAATCGCATCGGGGTTGAATGATAAAACATTTGATTCTATAATTTGAATATGCGAAATGCGATAAAGGCCTTTATGTTTTTTCTTTATTTTTCATTAAATAAATCCTTTTTCATTGGATTTTGATTCTATTTTATGATCTCATTAGATTTATTTAAATCAATTTATTGATTCTATAACTATTTATAAGAAAAGGGGACCCATTTCTTATTAAAAATTAATATAAAAATTTAAAATGGGGAGGGTTTTTTGTACAGCACAACAAGGCCTTAAAATTTTCCTTGAATTAATGGGATAAGCCTTGAGTTTGGAGGATCCTATCCTATGGAAGTTCAGCTAATTTAGGTTTAGTTTTTAGGCCTTAAAATTTTTCTTGAATTAATGGGAGAAAGCCTTGAGAAATGACACATGCTTTAAAGTTAGTTGGAGAAAGCCTTGAGAAATTATACATGCTTTAAATTTTTCCTAAGATTTTATGGGATAAATGACACATGTATGGGAGAAATGACACATGTACTAGGTTTTCCTTAATGTGTTAGTGGTTTTTGTATATTAAAATGAAGAAATTCTATTTAAATCTGTTCCAGAGATTTATTGTAGGGGAATTTACTAGATATGTCACCTTTCAGAAAAGATGAGATCCAGAGGCTACCTGGCGCTTTACAAACTCTGGCTTTAGAGCTTACAGAAGTCAACACTCAACAGATAGACTAAAATCCTATGGAAGTTCAAACGAACTAAAATCCTATGGAAGTTCAAACAAACTAAAATCCAATTGAAGTTCAAACAAACTAGGTTCAAATTTTAGGCCTTAAATTTTTCCTTAAATTAATTGGAGAAAGCCTTGAGTTTGGGGGATCCTATCCTATGGAGGTTCAGCTACTTTAGATTTAGTTTTTAGCCCTTAAATTTTGCCTTGAATTAATGGGAGAAAGTCTTGAGAAATGACACATGCTTTAAAGTTAATGGGAGAAAGCCAATGACACATGCTTTGAAGTTTGCCTAATATTTTATGGGAGAAATGACACATGTAGAAAATTTTCCTTAAATTGGTAGTGGTTTATGGATATTAAAATCAAGAACTTCTATTTAGATACGGTAGTGGTTTATGGATTTTAAAATGAAGAGCTTCTATTTAGATCTATTCCAAAGATTGACTATAGGGGAATTTCCTAGATACATCACCTTTCAGAAAAGATGAGATCCAGATGCTATCTATCCCTTTACCGAATATCCCTTTAGAACTTTTAGAAGTTAACACTCAACAGCCAGACTAAAATCCTATGGAAGTTCAACTAATTTAGTTTCAGTTTTTAGGCCTTAAAGTTTTCCTTGAATTAATGGGAGAAAGCCTTAAGAGATGACACATGCTTTAAAGTTAATTGGAAAAATGAAATGACACATGCTTTAAAGTTTCCTTAAGAGTTTATGGGAGAAATGACTCATTTACATGATTTTCCTTAAAGTATTTGTGGTTTATGGATATTAAAATGAAGAACTTATATTTAGGTATGTTCCAGAGATTGATTATACAGGCATTTACTGGATATGTCACCTTTCAGAAAAGATGAAATTCAGAGGCTACCTAGCCCTTTATAGACTCTAACTTTAGAAATTGTAGAGGTTAACACTCAATAGATAGACTAAAATCCTATGGAAGTTCAGCCACTTTAAGTTTAGTTTCTAGGCCTTGAATTTTGCCTTGAATTTGTGGGAGAAAGCCTTTATTTTGTGGGAGAAATGGCATGTCCATGGTTTTCCCTAAAGTTTATGGGAGAAATATGATCTATAAATGAAATGCCTTACATTTTTCCTTGCCTATAGTTTAAGATATAAATTCCATATACATTGTTTGCTTTACAGTTTTCCTTGTACAAATAATATAGATCTACATGGCTACGGTGGCAAGGCTGGTGAATTGCATGAAGGTGGTGATATGCATTCCCCCAAAGGCCAATCAACAGATGGTCGGGTCTTAAAGTTTTCCTTAAAGTTTCTTATCAGTATTTTAGAATTCTAAAATCAAAATAAGTTCAACCTGTAACATAGTTGGGCTCATTTGGTATGATCTTGGTTAGGCTGATTCAAAGAGTCTGGGTTATTCCTCTCGAGTCAGTGAATATTTTGGGAGAAACATATTAGTTATGGAATAGGACACTCGTCTCAATTATTTTCTTGAAATTGGGTACACATTATGTAAATTAATTCAAAGACCATCAAAAACCACACATTTTGGACCCACAACAAATTGGAAATTTGAAAAATATTTTAAATAAGACAGATGACCTCAAAAACAATTGAAATATATTTTAAAAATGAGACAGATGACCTCAAAAACAATTGAAAAATATTTTTAAAATGAAAAATATGACCTAAAAATAAATATAATTCTTTGTTCAAGAAATCGAATTACCCTACATGTTTTCCACCCACACCCAATTGAAAATTTCAAAAATATTATAAATAAGAAAGACGACCTCAAAAATAATTGAAATATATTTTAAAAATCAGAGAGATGACCTCAAAAAGAATTGAAAAATATTTTTAGAATGGAACAGATTACCTAAAAAACAATAGAATTCTCTGTTCAAGCAATTTAATTCCAAAAGGTATTTATGAAGGGTAACAGACTATTCGAATTCCAAAAGGTATCGAATAGGATGAAGGGTAACATACTAGTATAAGCAAACCAGTAACATAGACATTACACTAATTACAAGCTTTTTAATCACTAGTATTATATGTAACGAAAAGTGGAAATGTTTGGGATACTAATCATTGTGATTGCATAATGAATAAGAATTTTTTACAAACTCTGATATGCCTTGATTTATTACTGAATTGGAAATTTCTGAACATTGAAGAACTGGCTTGCTACTGGAGGTTTACTCTTTTGCTGGGCCTACTGATAGAGGTAGTCCTAAAGCATATCTAGGTTAGTTTGCTCGGAAAGAGAAGCAGTAGGAGATAAGAAAACTTGGTCAAACCTAAAGCTCTGTGGAAGAGTGTATTTTATGAAATGTAGAAGTGCGAAAATGAAGCCTTTAAATATAAAATGAATAGAATATAAAACAGATAGAATATGGTTGTCGGTCACTGGTGAAATGTCGATCCTTTTTGGGCAACCCTTGATGGCTGGTAAAACCAATAAGGTAGGTAGGTTGATGAGCGCCTGACCGTATTTCTTGCGAGTACTGCTTGCTTGCTAAGAGAATAAAAAAATTGATTCATAAAAGACTCAAACTATTACGTATATAATAGTCTTGGCACAAAATTGTTCTAGAAGTATCGGGGCTTGGGGGAGACAGAGACATAATTTCTGGTCTTATAGGAGGGGAGGAGAGCTTTATTCCTAAAAAAATTCCCGGACTGTCTAAATTAATGAAATAAGTATCTTGGTCTTGATAATGGTTTTTTGATTAAGGTATTATGCTATATTTTAATTCTGGAGAAAAATAGAAAATTTGATGGGAGTTGTTATACAAAATTAAAATAAACAAGATTATGTGTGTTTATGAAAGAAGCAGCTAATAGCAGAAGATTTTCTTACATTATTTAAAATATAAAGAAATAATTTATCACATATAGAGTCAATATTGAGAAGAATAAGAAAAAAAAAAAACCATGACAGATAGGTCAAGAAACTGACTATGTGAGGCAAGGTTAGTTCGACATCAGACAGATTCCAAGGCCAGACTAGTCCTTTCCTAAAAGGAATATAATATTGTGGGCCAAGGGTACCTTAGGGTATATTTTAATTCTAGAAAAAAACTAGAAAATTTGATAGGAGTTGTCAGAAAAAAAAAATAAAAATAAACAAGATTATGTTTGTTTATGAAAGAAGCAACTATTAGGAGAAGATTTTTGTGCATTATTTAAAATATAAAGAAACAATGTATCACATATAGAGTGAATATTTAGAAGAAGAAGAAACAAAAAAATCATGACACATAGGTCAGGAAACTAACTACATAAGGCAAGGTTAGTTCGACATCAGAAAAAGTCCAAGGCCATAATAGTCCCTTCCTGAAACATGTATATAATCTTGTGGGCCGAGGGTACCTTATGGTATATTTTAATTCTGGAAAAAAAATGGAAATTTTGATAGGAGTTGTTATACAAAATTGAAATAAAAAAGATTATGTGTGTTTATGAAAGAAGCATCTAATATGAGAATTTTTTTCTGCATTATTTAAAATATAAAGAAATAATGTATCACATATCGAGTCAATATTTAGAAGAAGAAGAAACAAAAAAAACCATGACAGATAGGTCAAGAAACTGACTATGTAAGGAAAGTTTAGTTTGGCATCAGACAAAGTCTGAGGCCAAACTAGTCCTTTCCTGAAACATGTATATAATCTTGTGGGCCAAGGGTACCTTATGGTATATTTTAATTCTGGAAAAAATATGGAAAATTTGATAGGAGTTGTTATACAAAATTAAAATAAACAAGATTATGTGTGTTTACAAAAGAAGCACATAATAGGAGAAGATTTTACTGCATTATTTAAAATATAAAGAAATAATGCATCACATATAAAGTCAATATTGAAAAGAAGAAGAAACAAAAAAAATCATGACAGATATGTCAAGAAACTGACTATGTAAGGCAAGGTTTGTTCAATAAGGGACTTGCATAGATAAATCCATAAACAAGAGATAGTATAAGCCCCAACCCGACTAACCCAATAAAGTGGCATAAATGACTACAAAGGTAGGTGGACACACCCTCAACATATACATTGTAATCATGGCTAATAAATAGCCGCACTCATACTATAATTTGACTTTATCTCCTAAACAATGTCTAAATTCCTACAGAAAGCAATAATACCTTGATTTTGGCATGTCGTTCCTATTATCTCTTTGTATCACATTAGGAGGCCTTCGATATTTAGGTGGCTTTATGATAGATTGATTTTGTGCCCACCTTTTCAACCTATGCCTATTCCAATAACAACGCAGGAAACACAAACACCAAATGTGGGCACAAATAACTATAAAGCCCTAAATCATTCCCATTGTGAGGCTTTATCTGTATCTTAAAAAGACTGAAGAAGAAAGATCCAAGCTCTTCCCACCACTCTCGATCATAACCATTTTGAAAGCACAGGAAACAACACTAGTCCAATGAACTTAGCGCAGGACTCTTTCTCTACCGAGGTGTTGAAGCCCTGAAAATCGGGTCTACAATAAGGGCGATACCCACCCGGTCCGAACCTTGGTTAGCAGCTCCTTTTCCATTTGGTATAGTGGGTCCGATTGGGGATATGGGAACAGTTTCCCAATATGTGTTTGTGTGTGTTGAGAATTGATATTTCCTTTCTAAAATTTCCTAAGTGAAATGTTTTTATTCTAACTCTAATCTAATAACATGCAATTGTATTCTAATAAACAGAAATATCTAATTCTACACTATCCCGGGATGTAATCTTTCCGTTATGCGATCTAAAATGATTTCAAATAAAAATTGGTAATAAATATCATTCAACTGTTATGATAAAATAATTCAATGGAGATAAACCACTTCGTATAAAAAGTTAGATGAAATAGTTGTGAAAAACATATCGCATAGTAAGCTACTCATATATTAAGCATAAATAAATAGCTATCACCATACAGAAGTGCCAAATGATAACTCAAGCATTCACACATCAATATCTAAACAACTGAACATGAATATCACTTTAACACAAAGGAAGAGATAGTTAAGAGATAAAAGTACCATTTATAACTAGTTCTACTCATGAGCTTCAAGCAATAATGATTTATCTCTTCTTAATCGAACATCCACTAAGAGTACAAAAGTGCAACATCAGTAGTAGATATCAAATGTAGATATTAATAAATATTGTTCCATTCATTCATCAAAACCTCCTCGGAGGGTACAAAAGTGCATGTTATAAGGACAAGTTTTGACAAATTTCAGGACCCTTCTCTAAATGCATGAGAAGGGTTTAAATACTACTAACTAAATCTAAAAATAATTTATTACAAAAATGTAGGATATGGTTTAAATGACCGTCCTCATTTCAGGAAAAAATAAAGCAAAATTAATACTAACACTGAATCTAAAATTAAAACTAACAACTAACTATTTGTGTATCTGTTCCTTGAAATCGCAGGCGTTCAGCATTTGTTTGGGAAGATTCGGCTGGCCGACTTCGGACTTTAACTGTCCTGTGAAAACGGAATCAGCAAGAGCTGCCGCCATCTTCTCAGCAGAATTGATGATACATTTGAGATTCATGCACTGGTTGTGTTCTTTTACCAAATATGCCCAGTAAGAATCCAAATTCAACTTAGTTAATCCTTTGATTGATTCTACCTTTTCTTGAATCTTCTGTCTCTAGCCTGTCTGCAATTGTTGTGCTTTCGGTAGATACCCTGGAGATATTTTTGACAAATACCACTGGTTTTAGGATTCAATTTTTACTTTTTTTCCTCTAGCATTCTTTCCTACAAATTTATGGGCTTATAGGTGACTGAGCAATTAGAGGATTTCCTCTTCAAGAGATTTTTCCCAGTGATGTGCGATTAGCACTAATCATGCATCGGAAACTGCCTCCGTTTCTTGATCCGGACTTCCCTAGTGCGATTTTCGCCTCTTCAACGCTATTTGTTAGTGGATATAAAGCTTAAATTTTGTGAAAATAATGATTCTGTAAGTTCTTGACCCTGATTCTTAAATTGTCTATTTGTGATGTCAGCGCTGTCCAGTACCCATTTAACCATGTCTGTGTATGGAAGAATTTTGGGCCTCGCTGCTATCTGTTGCAAGAACGAGCAAGCTTGCTCTGTAATAGATGCCTCAAAAGACCCATGTGAGCCTGCAGTAGCTGTAACCTCCATCATTTTTGGATTCTCTTCCTCAAGTAGACTGTACATGCCTTCCCAAGTAGTAATACCAACATCTTTATTACAGGCGGTGTTTGTATAGAAGGGCGTCATTTATTTGTATTCAGAACTCAGAGCTTTACCTTTCTTTCGCATAGTATCCTGAATATAGCTTTGTATAGTTTTCTATTCTTCGCTCCTGCAGTTTACAAATGAGGTGAGAAATAATGACAAGACAAAGGTGACGGGAAAGCTTTAAATGCCGAAGACATATAAAATATACCACCTTACCTGAAATGGCTCTTTGATCAGAACAAAACCATATTTCATTAATGATTGGAAACTAACTCATTGATTAACATTAAAGTGCATAACCAGGTCTTCGTTTATAAAAAAAAAAAAATTCATACAACGAGCCCTAAAGATCTGCGATAAAGTGATCTACGATTTTCTTCGCAATATCGCAGATCGCAGTATTGCAGACTGCAATCTCGTGGAATCGCAATATCACAATATCGCAATATCGCAAAATTGCTGGAGCATAGCATATGAAAATCATCTGTTAATGTGCTTTCTGCGAAATGTGATTTGCGATATGTGTCATCGCATATTTGTGGTTTGATGTTTTTCATCATAAGTGATATTTGAGGCATGCGATGCGATGAATGTTTTTAGTGCGTAGTTTCGCATTGCGATCTCACAATCTTAGCATTCCGGTTGTAAGGAGGTATCCATTACCCTTTTTGCGATGCAATATCTCTTAAGGAATGATTTTATCCTACCTTATCACAAAACTTAAGCCTTTTTAGATTTTTCAAGGGGTATTCTCCTAAGTTTATGATAGTAAGTTTTATTAAAAAAGGAAATACAAGCACTAATCGATCATTTAAATTTTTTGACTAAGGGCCCCCACTTATTTAGTAGTAGTGATAATACTAAATAAGAAGGGGGGTTGTTGCTGGCCACAAAAATTGGCGATTCACTTGGAAGAACCAGTTATCTCTGCTTTTCTTTTGAATTTTCTAAACTTCCAAAACAGAAATTTTTTTAGAAAATCAAACTTTGTTATAGAAAGACAAAGTACATCATGCTTTTATCTGTCAATGATATTTTGTTTCTTCTATATTGAACTTTGATTGTTTACTTCCTCAAGCTAGTCCTTGTATCTACATCAGTCACTACTTGGTTTATAAAGATAAAAACAAAGGCTTCTTTGTAAATCAGTTTTTAAATATGCTCATTTGTCGTAGGTAGAGCCTCTGCTGCCAGCAGGCGTTTATAGCCTCGACAGGGTTACCTGTTACCCAGCAATGATCCTATATCCTACTTAGAGAAATATACAATTTTCAAAGAGAAATCCATATCCACACTTATCGCTTTCATTTTATTTTTACCCTTAAAGAACAATGTCTTGGTTTGGTAGCCAATTTATGACAGTGTCATTCACTTGATTTATAACTTTGTTGAACAAGCTGGCTCGTGATGAGACCCCTTGTCTTTTGATTGCAACAATCTTGAGTCATTGCCCTGTTGTGGTATGCAGTATTGGCAAAGTCAGCAAGCTATAATATCTATGATCATGATAATTCAGCTTGTGATGAGACCTCTTAATCTTTAAGTTAAAGTGTATCATTGGATTATTCCCTGAATGTTGTAATTTCCTAGGTGGGGAGGAAGTCATTGTTTCCTTAAGATGGCGCTGGACGAAAATGGTGGAGTTTTTTGGAAAGAGATTTTCTACAGAGAATCTTCGTTTTGTTATTGATACCTTTTACTGGACTGATATAAAATAATTTCCCACTAAAGGTCGCTTTTTATCAAAATTTACAAGGTTGAAACTAGTATCATTTCTAGGCTTAGAGCCTTTAACTGTATCTTTCAATAATAATGATCAATTTTCTAGAAGAATTCTATTTATACAAGTGAAAAAACAAAATATAAAAGAGAATTTGTATCTTTTTCGTGAATTCCAAATGTAACCATTTACAACTGGTTTTATTATGAAAATAAAGAAAACTAATCTACAAAATAGAAGAATGATTTCCTATGGAAAATATTTTTTGAGGATCTGTTCGTTAACAGGTAAAGACTCTCTTTTCCTGTTAAATCCTGTAACATAAAAGTAGATGGACCTATGACTTCTGCGATTTGGAAAGGGCCAAGCCACATTCGTTGAAATTTCGTATGTTTCCCTTTTTCCTCATGAGCCTTGTCCCATTTTAAAACTAGATCTCCCATCTGAAATTCCTTTCTGGATATCATGTTTGAATCAAAAGAAGATTTTACTAATGCTTGGTGATGAGCGTGAGTTATATTGGCCTGTTCTCGTTGCTCTTCTAGCTTAATTATTTCCAGCTGCCTTAGTTGTAAGGAAGAAGTTGGTGCTTCATCAATATATTGAACTAAGGCCAAAGAGGGAATTGCTAGATGAGTTGGAAGAACCACTTCTTTCCCATAAACTAAATTAAAGGGAGAAGTGCCAATGGAGGCTTTCTGCGTTATTCAATATACCCATAAAGCATATATTAAAGACTTATGCCAATTTTTGTGATTTTGATCAATGGTTCGCTTAACGATTCTGATTAAGTTTTTATTTGTAGATTCAGCTAACCCATTCCCCTATGGGTAATAATTGGTAGAGTATTTAAGTTTGAAACCCCTTTTGAGTGCAAATTCAGTCATAGCATTACCATAAAAATACGATGCATTATCAAACATTAAAGTAGAAGGTAAACCAAACCTGGTGATTATGAACTGATCTATGAACTTGATGATGTGCTCGACATTAGCCATCTTGAGAGGAACTACTTCTACCCATTTAGTAAAATAATTTGTTGTTGTAAGGATATACATATGTTGTTTAGAAGAGTGAGGAACAATCTCACCTATTATGTCCAATCCCCATTGATCAAAAGGCTGCTCAATGTTGACTGGTTGCAACGGCAATGATGGTTTCTTTTGTCTCCCAGCAGCGGTTTGACAAACTTGACATTTCCTTACGTAGCTATGTGAGTCTTTGAATAGTGTGGGCTAGTAATAGCCTGCGCAGAGGATTTTATGTGCATTAAAATCTCCAGCATAATGTCCGCCTGATGGCCCATCGTGGAGTTCCTGCAAGATTTTTTCAGCTTCATATTTCTCAAGACATCTAAGGAGAACATAATCATAATTCATTCTAAAAAGAACATCGTTCACGAGCTGATATTGTTTAGCCTTCAACCTTAGAGCTCTTTTCTTGGTGTAATCGAGATTTGGAGGAGCATATCCATTCTTTAGATAAAATATGATATCAGCATATAATGATTCAACATCATTTAGGCTTACCTCGTACATTTGTATCTCTGCAGATGGTATTTCGGAAATAAGCGATGCTCCAGCTAGCATTTTGCAAAAGCCTTGACCTTTTACAATACTTGCTGGTTTGATTTCTACGTCATATTCTTGTAAGGCAGTAACCCAATTGGCTCTTTTCTCACCCACATCTTTCTGTACTAAGAGATTTCTTACCGCTGGAAATGGTACTATGATTTTTGTATGGGTTTTAAGTAGAAAGGGTCTGAAATATTTAATTGCTTTGAAAACAGCATAAGCTTGTTTCTCTACATCTGAATAATTTAACTCAGCCCCCTGTAAATTTGAACTGAAAAAAGAAATTGGGGCTTCTGCCTTGTCTTGATTTGCTTGAGTGAGTATCGCAGCATATGATCTATCAGAGGCAAATGTATATAAAATAAAAGGATCGGAAAATTTTGGAGTTGCTAAAGATGGAGCGTTAACAATTGCTTGTTTGATCAGATTGAATGTTTCATATTCATCTTGGCCCCATTTGAAGTTTGAGTTCTTTTTAATCATTGCTTGTAAAGGAGATACAATTCTTGAAAAATCTAGCACAAATCTCTTTACAAAATTAATCTGGCCAAGGAAAGATTGCATAGCTTTCTTGTTGTGAGGTAGGGGTATTTCAGAAATCTGCTTGATTCTGTCAGGATCAATATGAATTCCAGATTTTGACACTATGAATCCAAGAAGTTTTCCTTCACTTAATGCAAAAAAGGATTTTTTCGGGTTAATTGAAATTCCATACCTTTGACAACATTGGAAGATCTGTTTTAAATCTCTAAGATGATTGCCTCGTTTCTTGGAATATACAGTTATATCATCCAAGTAAATTACCACTGATTTGTTAACTAATCCCTTGAATGTGATGTCCATGGCTCTTTGAAATGTGGCACTAGCGTTGATTAGACCAAAAGTCATCTTTTGATATGCGTAAGTGCCCATTTGGTTCTAAATGTGGTTTTCAATTGATCATCGGGATGGACGAACACTTGGTTGTAGCCAGAGAAACCATCCAAGAAGGACATTAATTCTGATCCTGCGACTGCCTACAATATTTGCTCCATAGGAGGCAAAGGAAAATTATCTTTTTGGCAGGATTTGTTAAGATTTTGAAATTCAATGCAAATTCTAATGTCTCCGTTCTTCTTTCTAACGGGAACCATATTGGAAACCCATTTAGAATTTCGAACGGGAAAAATTATTTTGGCTTTCAATAACTTATTGAGTTCATATTTGATCTCATTTTCTAGATTGGGATGAATCTTTCTCAGCTTTTTCTAGACACGTTTTTCATCGTTTATCATTGGGATAGTATTTTGGATGATAGAAGTGTCATAAGTTTTGAGTTCATCGTAGTTCCAAGAAAAGACACTTTTGTATTGTTTCAAGAGACAATCATAGGCTAATTTTTCTTCAGGAGCTAGGCCAAGGCCTAGGTTGATATTCTGTGGTTTGTTATCAGTTCCTGGATTTACTAATTCATAGTTCAAAGTTGAACTTTGCAGTTTTGAATTGGTAGATATTTTGAATCGATCTTTCAAATCATAAAGGTCTTCTAACTTGGATACTGACTTTGGCATAACATTATTAGTTCTATCTTGTTGCAATTGTCTGTCATGTTGGTCCTCATCAATTATCTGATTGGTGTAATCTCCTTTAGATGGGAGGAAGCTTACAATATCAGGATCATCGTTGAAAATCCTCCAATTGGTAATGTTATCAGGAATCGAGGGTCTAAATATTAATTCGATTGAAAATCGATCAGGGTGATAGTATTCTGAAGGAATGAGCTTGGAATCTACGTTAGCTAGGAGGTATGCACTAGCATTCTAGAGTCTGGGGATTGGTGAAATATTAAATGCTATAAATTGTTCAGTCAGATCTTGAACTAAAGATTGGTAATGCTTTAAATGACCTGATAAAAAATGTATAGTATTGTGTACCTGTCTTATTACAATTTCAGAATCTTTGAAAACTTGTAGATATTTGATGTCTAATCTGATTGCTTTGTATAATACTTGGACTAAAGCTTTGTATTATGCGGTATTATTGGTGCAATCGAACTCGAGTCTGAAAGTTATCATAATTTTGTTTCCCTCTGGACTAATCAAATTAATACACTTAGAACTATCTGTTTGAGAAAAAATTTCTATTTGAGATAAAACAGAACGTTCTAAGTAAGGTGAAGTATGAGCATTAAAATTTCTTAAGAAAGAATCAACTGAGTAGTTGCCAATGCTATTATTTTTGTATGCTACCGGTTCATTTTCTCCTTCCAGTTATGTTACCATATATTTCTGATGTTTTTCTCGCTCAACCTTTATTTGATTTGGTTTACCATTGTAAGGGAGCCACATGTGTGACCAATCAGTTGCAAAGTATCCATGAAGTTTTTCTGACCAATCTCTGCTAAGAATTAAGCCATAAAATTTTGGAATATCTGAAACTAAAATATCGATAACTTGACATACCTTTGGATTAGCTGACAGCCTTATGGTAACCTGATTTAATTCTCCAATCACTTCAAATTGCGATCGATCTAGCTGGACTATGCGCACAGCAGATTTTTGCGGTTGAATGTTCAACATTGCACATATTGATTTTGGTAAAATATTAGATGAAGCTCCAGAATCCACTAAGCAATTATGCAAATTTTTATTGAAAACTTCATAAGTAAGAAGAAATGGGGGAGTATGAGATCTCGACCTTCCTCCAATTAAAGTGATATTTTCTAGATCAACTTTATTAATCACATTAGTTGGAGGTCTTCCCATTTCATGGGAAGCTTGAGAAATTACAGGAGCGGGAAAAGGTTTTTCTGGTATAGCATGAAATTCTTTCAAAATTACCTTTTGCTGGTGTTTTAACTTTCTCAATTCATAAAAAGTGATGTTAGCCCTAGTCTTCTTCATGTCTTCTATGATATTATACTCCATTTCATCCGAAACGATCAGCGTTTTTGATGGAGTTGATGAATCTGTTTGGACTGGGCTGGTTTGAGTCGCTTTAGATGTCGTTTTCTTGGCTGCGACTTTATCCTTAGTCATTGAGCTTGCGCTCTTTGGCTTAGGAGTAGGTTGAGGAGGATCAAGTTGATTTCTACTTCGAGTGCTAACCGGGGATGCCTCTTGATCTTCTTCATCTGGGAGGATGAAATCCCACATACCTTGTACCTCTACAACTTCTTCTTCATCGGTAGTTTCTTCAGTAGCAATCTCCTCTTCTTCTTCTTCTGATTCAGCACTTGTGATAGCATTTGGCGGCTTTGAATTGGTTGAAGGGTTTCTTCTATAAGGCTTGTACGGCTTTTTAGAAGATGTTTCTGTCACTTGTTTCTTAATGTCAACCATTTCGTTGGACATGGTTTTCAGAACTTTCTGCAATCCTTCTAAATCGAATGGATCTTTCGATTGTTTTTTCTTGGGGTCTTCCTTAAAAGTAACCTTCTTGGATTTTCGTTCCTCTATCGCGTTTTTCTTTTCTAGGGCTATGATACGTTTCTCTACCACTATTGCTTCCTTCATATTGTCAGCTAAAGTTGTTTTGTTAGCCCTATCAACGAAGATTGCTATGTTTGATGGTAAAGCAGAGATGTACCATTCACTTCGCACTTCTTCGCTAGGCTTGGAAGCAGTAGGAATTTTATTTAACAGTTTATTGAAACGTGAATTAAAATCTTTGATAGGTTCTTTTAACTCGGCCCTAAGGTTAGACAGGTCATTGATCAGTGTCGTTGTAGACCTGTCATCACCGAACTTAGTCAAAAATTGATCTTGGAAGATATCCCAACTAGTGATAGATCCAGACGGTAATGAGAAATACCATGATCCGACTGCTCCTTGTAGAGTATAGGGAAAAATTCCGACAACAACGTCTTCATTGGTAACTCCATTGAGATTTATGGACAACATAAAGTTATTTATATGTTCTTCCGCTAGCATGCCTGCTTCAGGATTAAACTAAGGCAGCCATTTTTCAGGATGGGTCGGTATTTGAATCAAGGGCGCAGGCATTAAGACTGCCCCTGGATTATTCCATGGAGATTGGGCCATCGCTGAACTACCAACAGAGGAAAGCGCAGAAGATGATCCCTGCGGTTGGGAAGATGAGGATATTATGATTCCATATGTTTGAGAAGGAGATGTGGAAGTTCCAGTGGACTGATAGACAATATTCTGAAGTGGAGGGGTGGATGGTTGACTTCGCAGTGAAGAGGTTGAGATGGATGATGATGATGAAAGAGTCTCGCTATCAGACCCTTTAGGTGATTTCCTTGCTCTCTTCCTTGTAGGTAGAGGTAACTCAGTTGGCTGAATGCCAAGCTTTTTTCTCTGTAATTTGGTAAGAGGATGAGCAGGATTATATTACGAAGTTACACTATCTTTAGATTTATCAGATTTTTGAGGTGATATTGAAAATTGCTGAATTTTATGGATCAAAGATTCAACTTCGGGAGGTTCAATAGTAGATTCTTCAGAAAATTCAGGGTTTGTGGCGGCGGTCATTGTTTCGACTTACGGCTCTAGTTTGAAGATTCTAGTGAGATGAGACATTTAGAGAGATGGTAGGCGGTTACTCTCGAATGGTGTTTGAATGTTGACTTACTTTCCATTCATTTGGGGCCCTCCTTCTAGCGCCAAATATGTTGAAGCCGAAAAATCGGGTCTACAACAAGGGGAATGTCACAAGCCGGACCTTCGAATTGTGACTCCTTTTCGTTTGCTAAGTGGAGGTGCAGTTGGGCAAATGGGACCAGTTTCCCAATATGTGTGTGTGTGTTGAGAATTTATATTTCCTTTCTAAAAGTTCCTAAGTGAAATTCTTTTATTCTAATTCTAATCTATAACATGCAATTGTATTCTAATAAATAGAAATATCTGATTCTAAAATAACCCGGGATGTAATCTTTCCATTATGCGATCTAAAATGATTTCAAATAACAATTGGTAATAAATATCATTCAACTGTTATAAGAAAAGAATTCAATAAAGATAAACCACTTCGTATAAAAAGTTAGACGAAACAATTGTGAAAAACATATCGCATAATAAGCTACTCATATATTAAGCATAAATAAATAGCTATCACCGTACAGAAGTGCCAAATGATAACTCAAGCATTCACGCATCAATATATAAACAACTGAACATGAATATTACTTTAACACAAAGGCAGAAATAGTTAAGAGATAAAAGTACCATTTATAACTAGTTCTACTCATGAGCTTCAAGCAATAATGATTTATCTCTTCTTAATCCAACATCCACTAAGAGTACAAAAGTGCAACATCAGTAGTAGATATTAAATGCAGATATCAATAAATCCTATTCCATTCATTCATCAAAACCTCCTCGGAAGGTACAAAATCGCATGTTCCGAGGACAAGTTTTTGACAAATTTCAGGACCCTTCTCTAAATGCATGAGAAGGGTTTAAATGCTACTAACTAAATCTGAAAAAAAATTATTAAAAAAATTTAGGATACGGTTTAAATGACCGTCTTCATTTCAGGAAAAAATAAAGCAAAATTAATACTAACACTAAATCTAAAATTAAAACTAACAACTATCTATTTGTGTATTTGTTCCTTGAAATCGCAAGCTTTCAGCATTTGTTTGAGAAGAGTCGGCTGGTCGACTTCTGACTTTAACTATCCTGTGAAAATGGAATTGGCAAGATTTGGCACCATCTTCTCGACAGAATTGATGATACATTTGAGAGTCATGCACTGGCTGTGTGCTTTTACCAAATATGCCCACTAAGAATCCCAATTAAACTTAGTTAATATTTTGATTGATTCTGCCTTTTCTTGAGCCTTCTGTCTCCAGCCTGTCTACAATTGCTGTGCTTTCGGTAGATACCCTGGAGATATTTCTGACAAATACCACTGGTTTTAGGATTCAAGTTTTACTTTTTTGCCTCTAGCGTTCTTTCCTACAAATTTCTGGGCTTACAGGTGACTGAGAAATTAGAGGCTTCCCTCTTCAAGAGATTTTTCCCAGTGATGCATGATTAGCGCTAATCACGCATCGGAAACTTCCTCTGTTTCTTGATTCAGACTTTGCTTGTGCGATTTTTGCCTCTTGCACACTTTTTGTTAGCGAATATAAAGCTTAAATTTTGTGAAAATAACGATTCCGTAAGTTCTTGACCCTGAGTCTTAAATTGTCTGTTTATGATGTCATCACTCTCCAGTACCCATTTATCCATGTCCGTGTATGGAATAATTTTGGGCCTCGCCGCTATCCTGTGCAAGAACGAGCAAGCTAGCTCTGTAATAGATGCCTCAAAAGACCCATTTGAGCCCGCAATAGCTGTAACCTCCATCATTTTGGGATTCTTTTCCTCAAGTATATTGTACATGCCTTCCCAAGTAGTAATACCACCATCTTTATTACAGGTGGTGTCTGTATACAAGGGCATGATTTCTTTGTCTTCAAAACTTGGAGCTTTACCTTTCTTTCCCATAATATCCTAAATACTGCTTTGTATAGTTTTTTGTTCTTTGTTCCTGCAGTTTACAAATGAGGTGAGAAATAATGATAAGACAAAGGTGACAGGAAAGCTTTAAATGCCGAAGACATATAAAATATACCACCTTACATGGAATGGCTCTTCGATCAGAACAAAACCATATTTCATTAATGATTGGAAACTAACTCATTGGTTAACATTAAAGTGCATAACTAGGTCTTGGTTTATGGAAAAAAACTTATTCGTACAATGAGCCCTAAAGATCTGCGATAAGGCGATCTGCGATTTGCTTCGCAATATCGCAGATCGCAATCTCGTGGAATCGTAATATCGCAATATCGCTAGAGCGTAGCATATGACAATCATCTGTTAATGTGTTTTCTGCGAAATGCAATTTGCGATATGTGCCATCGCATATCGGTGGTTTGAGGTTTTTCAGCGTAAGTGATATTTGAGGCATGCGATGCGATGAATTTTTTTAGTGCGTAGTTTTGCATCGCGATCTCACAATCTTAGAATTCCGCTTGTAAGGAGGTATCCATTACCTTTTTTGCGATGAGATATTTCTTAAGGAATGATTTTATCCTACCTTATCATAAAACTTAAGCCTTTTTAGATTTTTCAAGGGGTATTCTCCTAATTTTATGATAGTAAGTTTTATTAAAAAAGGAAATACAAGCACTAATCGATTTTTAAATTTTTTTGACTAAGGGCCCCCACTTATTTGGTAGCAGTGATAATACTAAATAAGAAGGGGGGTTGTTGCTGGCCACAACATGAGGGAAGATAGAAACTCTTAACCAAAGCACCATATTGCATACGAATCAAGAAATACCAAAAAGAGAGACTCTTCCCCCACAAGGTAATAATATAAGTTAGTCAAGTTATCCATATTTCAATATTTGTAAACTAGTGAATTTTCATGAAGTAATGAGATTTCAGTTATTCTTATTTAATTTGTGGGTCGAGGGTGCACCCCATTATGTAGTACACAAGACTGAGAGGTAATTAAATCTATTATTAAATTATAAAATACATAGAAGAAAGTATATAAGAACATAATTCCCATGGAATTAAATCCTAAGCATATGATGATTCAGAGACGTAGGAACCTGGAAATTTGGAGACGTTGAGGCCAAAATGAGAAGAAGATGTCGAGGCCACAAAGAGAAGACAAGAAGGAGGCTGAGGACTTCATGGACTACTAATTACCTTCAAAAAAAAAAAAAAAAAAACTATAAAATTAAAATAAAATAAAAATTCACAATGAAAACAAAAAAGAAAACCAACAATAAAAAAAAATCACAACGAAAACAACATAGAAAACCAACATTAACAAATTTCTCACCTGTGCCTGTGACCCTGCAACTACGCCTCCGACCCTGCAATAGCAAGAAAATGTGATCCAAGAAACAACAAGAGCCTGTGACCCAAGCATCAGTAAGAAACAACAACAAATAATGGTAATAAGCCCGAAACCAATCCACATTTCTGGGCTGGTGTATTTATAAACTAAAGTTTGGCTGGGTTATTTTAAAACTTCGACCAAAGAAATATTCCAGCCAAAATATTAGTCTGGTCAAACTTTAGTTGTTGGTTTTCTCATCTGTGACCAAAAATATGTTTTCACACTCCGTCAATACGTCGTTAATGTAAATGATAGAATGAGTTTGGCTGAAATAATTTCGAAAGTTCAGCCGTACTATAAGATAGTTCGACCGATATTTTATAAATGTTCTGCCGAAGTATTGGGAAAATAACTTTTCCACCCCTGATTCTCACAAAAGTGTAATCCACCTTCGTGGTTTTACCCTAGAGGGTTATTTCTAATATCACCTTAGCAATGAATCCTCTCACTTTGGATTACATATTGAATCTTGGGGATATCCCAAAGAAAAAATTTATGGGGTCATTTTTGCAACTAGATCACTAGCATAGAAAACCATTTTTCCCCTCATATACATTATGATACGTATAAATGTACCGTCAAACATGGTTAAATGTGATATTTATACACTTGTACACAACATATGTGATTTGGAAGCCTCCTAATTTATTCACTGTATATATAAACACACATGATTCTTCTTAAATACTATCACCACCACAACATTTTCACCCTAATTTAGTTTAAAAAAGATAAATATACAAGTAAACTTAAAATTAGAAGAGGTGTATTAATGCAGAATAAATACTTTAACATAGGGAAGTGGTCCATTTTCGCAATTAACATTTATTAATCTGGAAGAACATCATAAAATGAAATTAAACAAATCAAATAATTCCATATAGTTATATGAAATTAACAATTTACAAGGTGCAAGGGATATAATCTTCCACCATGCATGCTAGTATCTTTAGGTCCACTCTTCATGTTACAATATCACTTGTGATATTTTCTTCCTGTTGTAATTGTCTAAGAATTTATTTCCATATCTCTATATCAGCATCTATTAGTCTTCTTCTTTTTTAATTATTTTAGTTTAGAGAGTTTTTTTTGACTATTTGCTTAAATTTTCTTACAATATAGAAAATAAAAATAATTATAAAATTCAATAAAAAACATTGTTTTTTTTTAAATTATTTTAGTTCAGAGAGATTTTTTTGGCTATTTTATTAAATTTTCTTAACAACATAGAAACTAAAAATAATTATAAAAGTCAATAAAAAACATTTAAAAAATGAATAAAAAATAGAAAGACTATTTAAAAAAAAATCAATATGCTTCATTCTAACAACCTATACCACCATTTTGTCAAAAAAAAAACTGGAGAAATGAATAAAGAAAATAAAGACAATTTAAAAGTGATGCAATGTGTGAAATCGGCCATTTATTATAAGCTATAACATTCTCTTCATCACCCCTTTGTCACTGCATTACGAATTACGAGTGCACTCTAGCTATCCCATTTCTCGTTGAATTAAGAGTTCAGAGCACACTATTTGTTTCCCTCTTTTTTTTTAAAGTGATCTTCATTTTTCTTTTTTATTTTATATTTCCCTCCAAAAATTTAATAATATGGTGGGAGTTTAACATTATTAATTTGGTGGGAGTTTAAAATTCCATGGTTCCAAACTCTGTTTTGACTCCTGCAGGACCGTAACGTAATCATCTCAGAATTTTTCCTTCTAGACTATAAAGTATTCATCTCAAATCTTGAATCCCAAATGATAAATGCATTTTCTAGAATTTAATTAATCCCAAACCCTGACTACAACTATATTTCAAATTAATACCAAAGGCTGAATGCATTTTCTATATTTACAATAGGGTATTTTATAGTGGCACTAATGGCATGATTTCCTCCATTTATAGTGGTTTGAATATCACATTGAAGGGAAACTTGAGTATTTATTGGAATCCACCCATCTTTTTTGTTGTTGGACGAGATTATCTTGCTTTCTGCCTGCGTACTAGTGGCTAGGTTTTCCATGGTACTTCGAGGATCTTAGACACAGTTAGAGGCAAGACATATTCTCTCCTAACTGAGTGTGAGGCTAGATATTTTACTCAACCGAAGCCTGAATCTCTACTTTTTAGCTGGCCATGGGTTCTAAATTTTACAGTAATGGTTGCCCAGTCACTCTTATACACTTTATCATTGTAGTAGATTCATTTTGGGCTACGTGCTACCCCAAAAAGCAGTTATGCATGGGATTCCAAGGTTATGATTAAGGTTGGACCTCTGTATTCATCATTGGACAACGTATATTATAAATTATTGTTGGAACGATGCTTTAGGAGAACCAAGGAGAACCAATATTGAAGTCTATACACATGCCAAATAGATGCCCCTAAATATCAGTATGCTACCAAACATGCACATTTTGAGAAAGTATGGAGGAGCTGTAAAGAAATTTTTGAAACAATGAATGAAAATTCTATCCGTGAGTTATGCCATTCTTATGATGTTGTTTGGGTTGACATGAAGGAAGAAATGGAGGCACAATTCGCAAGGAAAGATAAAACTAAAATTGAAGCTATGTGAGATCGTGAAAGACAATTTTTGTGTAATTTGATACCTATGATGAGATAATATATTTTGAATGTGGTTTGTTTTGATAAATTTTGGGTGAGGTTCAAGAGGATAAAAATTCATTTTTTTTCCTTAATTTTTGTAAAATAATGTTGTGAAGTGGAATTGTACGGAAAATTGGGCACGTTGAAGAAAACTGGGGGCGTTGAAGAGTGGTATGGGTCCAATGATGGCAAGGACAGAACCTCAATTCACTCAGTCTCTTCAATGTTAGGTAGTAAATTTTGGAAGAAAGCAGGGGATGTTGCAGGAAAAATTGGGTACTCACAGAGGGCATTACCTTTTGAATGTCGATGAAGTAGTGAGTCATTATTCAATGAAACATCATTCAATGAGCATCACATCTAGTACCAGCCCTAATTCTACTTCTTCTCTTCTTCCTATCTCCTCCCCTTCGTCCTCATTGCTAAGAAGGTTTTAAGAAAGGATGCATTGTCATATGTTAATATAATGTAATGGAGGAATAAATTTGTGGATGCACTTGGTCTCTATGAATTTGTTCTAGAAACAGAGCCTATTGTCATCAAAGCTCATATTTGAAATGGAATGTGTCTCCAAATACAAGGTCTCATGCCGAAGGCATTTGAATTTTTTAATATGAAGCTATTGTGATTGATACGCAGAATGCTTGTGATCTCACGCACTATGGAGTTTTGTACAAAGATGAAGGACACTTCTAGATGCAGTAGAGGTTTGTTCTCTCACTCACTATGGAGTTTTTTACAAATATGAAGGACACTTCTAGATGTAGTGGAGGTTTTTTTCTCACATCTGACACTATTTGTGGTTTTTTTTTTTTTATGTACCTATTTTTTTTGTTAGTTGTTTGTTTGAGCTTATTTATAGTAGTAGGTTTTTTATATTGTATTTTGAAACCAAATGCATTTGAATATTACTAGGATAACCAGAATATATCTACAGGAATTATGGTACATGTTTCCCATCTCTTCTGAAGGATGAAATATATAAAAAAAAATTGATTGTTTCTAATGTTTTGAATAGTTTTCAAGTTGAGAAGAACAATTTGTTTTTAGTTGGAAAAAAATCCACTGAAATGTAGTAGTATTTTAGAAAATTTAATGCTTTTGGAAAGTATCGATTTCCCTTGGGATTCCTTTGGGATAAGATTAGAAATCTATACTGTATGAAGCCTAAAATTTTTATGGACAGTTCAGAGACAAAAATGTATTCTAGAGTGGATGTTTTGTCAAACCTGCGACTAAAAACAGAAAATATAGGTAACATTATTTTAAATTATCCTGAGATTCTTAGATGGGACCCAAGAAAATCCATGGAAACAGTCTAGATTTTGCAAGCATTGGTTGGATCAAAAGGAGATGGCAAAGACAAATTTCATTCATCCTCACTATTTGAATGAGAAATTGATCAAGTTGATTGAAGATATTAATTGCACTAGGCTTGATAAGCATGGAATTTTTGTGTCTATCAGAAAACATATAAATAAAACAATTCTCATGACTCCATTTTCTAAGGTTTCTTCATAAACATTTCATAATATCCCTTCTATATAACCAGAACTTGGCCATAAAAGAGATGATCTAGTTGTCCATGGGTCTAAAAGAGAATATTTGAAAAGAACAATTCATGTGACTCGATTGTCTAAAGTTTCTTGAAAAAAATTCAGAATACACTTTCTCGGGGATCATAACTTCTACGTAGAAGATATGATCTCAATTTTAGTGATGTTAATCTCAGATATTCACTAGGCACCCGAGAAATAAATATCACTAAAATTTTACAAGAGCCAATTCAGAGACGCAAGCTAAACCTTTGGTTGAAATTAGGCTTGATACATTA
Organism: Pinus albicaulis; assembly: GCA_034641835.2. Lineage (NCBI taxonomy): Eukaryota > Viridiplantae > Streptophyta > Pinopsida > Pinales > Pinaceae > Pinus > Pinus albicaulis. Next base: position 512,163,762 of record CM076579.1, on the reverse strand, counting down.
CCCTGAGTCGATGTTAAAATATGCTAGAATGATTCATTGTGGAGGAAATAAGCTGCAGGAGAGGTTAATTTGTGCTTTGAGACTTGGGTTACCTTTCAATAATTTTTTTCAAATGGTGAGGGAAAGACCAATATTATTGAGTAGAAGTTCAGATTTGATCCAAAATAAATTCGATTTTCTTTGAAGTACAACATTAACCCACTGGAGGTTCTTCCATAATTTCCAAAATATTTCACCTTTAATCTCGAGGGTAGGATCAAAACAATATACAAAATGTATGCTTCGCTTAAGAAAAATATTTTTCTTAAGAAAGAGTGTGGTTCCTATACCATATTTACAATACTATAGAGAATATTTGTTCAAAAATACGTTAAATGCCACCCTAAAGGGAGAAATTATTTCATTCTTTGCAAACTTTATAGAGTAATGTCCATGACTCCATTGCCTAAGGTTTCTTCAGAAAATTTTCACAATCTCCTTTCTGGAGGACCAGAACTCCTCCATAGAAGAGATGATCTAAATGCCCATGATGCTAAGTTAAGCTCATATAGAAATGTGAAAAACACATGATCTCAGTTTCGAAAAAAAAAACTATGTCAGTCCTTATACATTCTATTGACACAATTTTTGGGATGGCACCGTTAGACCTGTGAAGTTTCATGAATGTAAACTTTCCAAAATTTTATTTTTAACTTACCAAGAAATTTTAAGGAATCCCTACATGTTACCATATCAATCACTGTTGATTCCATGACATGCACATCTACTAACTCATGGGGTCACACTTATAAAAATGTATGCTACAAAGAAACCCAGAACATAATTGATAAGGTTTTGAACTTTTTTCCCTTTCATCAAATAGGGACTCTTTATTCTTTGGCATGACATCCTAAAATCATTCACAGTCGGGGTTATTAAATTCTTTTAGGGAAAGATATTTCTTGTAAAGTATTGATATGTTTTAGACCTAACCAAATGAATGACTTTGTTTGAGGGATAAATATATACAGTCTTGAACCAATAGATCACATTGGATTCATTTTCTTAGAAGATTATCATATTTAATTATTTAATTAATGTGGCATTCAATGTAGATTTTCCGAGAAATTCTGATATCCTATTATGAACAATCTGAAAATATGTTTTTTCACACAAACACTGTAACACCCCTAGCTTTATGTTTCCAAATTAGACATCTGAACTCAAATCCAAAGGGGGTGGGCCCAAATGGATCATTATGGTTTGAATGTATTTAATTATTTAATTGTGAAAAATAAATCAAATATTTCTTTACATGTTGACCAAATGAGATTTTTGAGATCACTTGCCAAATCCATGAGGTGTGGAAACAGGCT